>VUQR01011374.1:0-18939 GCA_015108515.1 Hemichromis elongatus
TTTGCACAGTCGAGGAGTGTGTCAGGTTCATTTCACTGCGTGTTGTACCTGTATAACCTGCATGTGACAAATAAAGAATCTTGAATCTTGAATCTTGAACACAGAGGTAAGAGCTTCAGCCGTCAGTCATACCAGTGAATAATGCATGAGCAAAGACCCATTAAGCCTTATAAACACACCAAATTGTGTGAAAAGTAGGGATGGAGATTTAAAGCAGTGCTAGGCAAGAGGTAGAAGAACACAAAAGGAGTTGGTGCACCTACCGCATACAGTGATCCCTCGTAGATACAAGCTCCTGGGGTGACATAGAAGGAAGAGAGAGATGCAAAAAAACACACAGCATTAGTATCAGAGTTCAGTCCTGATCATACCTGTGAGATGATCCTGCAGATGGTTAAACAGCAGACGAGCTGCATGAAGGATAATCAATCAGTTCCTCTGTTAAGATGTAGGTTTATAAAGTTCTTAGTGTGATGACAAGCTCAGAAAGAGATCAGGACATGTCTGCAACACAAAGACGCGATCCCAGTGGGATAATAATACAAATCCAAGCATCCTTACTATTAAAAAAAACAAAGTTTTAATGCTTATTGTTATAAATATTAACGTTACATGTTTGTAATGGACTAACATACAGTTTTAATAAGTTCTTGCTTTTGACCAAACTGTTACACGGCAGTTGTGCTGCAGTTATGCTATGCTTATAAAAAGGTTTGAAATATGTAGACAGAGCTGGGATTTATTGAACCCTTAATTACTATGATACAGTGCAGAAATAAAAGGGGGTTGCTGAGGCTGACAGGTTGGGTTCCTATTACACTGTAATCAGGTAATCAATGTTATTCACCTGCCCTGTGAGTGGTTTCATAGTTGTGACTGATCAGCATATTTAAAGACATGATCTCATCTGTGGATCACCAAGCAGCATCAAAAGAGACCACGCCAGACAGAACAATGAAATGACTGTTATTTTCATATTTTATACATCTATTATGTTATTAGACCAGCTGAGTCGTTTAAAATTTCCCACCAAAAATTGAAAATGTTATAACTCCCCAAAGCAGGGGTGTAAAACTCATCTTATTTCGTGGGCCACATGCAGCTCAATTTAATCTTAAACGGGCCAGACCAGTGAAACGCTCCTTTCTGTCACTGTAAAGAAGTTTAAATACATATTTAAAATTCATGAGCTATCTTAATATAAGAAAAAGAAGTATGTCTCACATTTTCTACATGATGAATAAATGTTGTAGTAAATTAAAAAAGAGGAAATAAATAAGTAAAATAATGCTTTTTTTCCCCAAAGTGCAGGAACTTTTCTGTCATTTAATTATTTGTCTTTTACTTCATACTTTGGTAAATGGCAGTTGAAGAGGTCTTATTCAGGAGAAAAAGTTGTAAAACTTATTAAAACACAGGTTAAACGCCCAAATCTATGCCCTCCACGTTTACCAAAGCTATCCTGTGGGCCACATTGGAGTCTTTGCCAGGTTGTTTCTGGCCCCCAGGCCTTATGTTTGACAACCCTGACTTAAAGCAACATAAAGTGGCAATTTGGCATCTTCATATCTCACACCAGAATACAGACAGAGTAAAAACAGAGAAACTGTAAAATATTTGCATGAATTAAATCAGGGTGAAAATGACCAACTGTTTTTTTCTGAATGAATAATTAAAAACAAAAGCCCGGTGTAATTGTAATACCATGCATGGATTCGGTTTATTGATGCAAAACAACAAAGTAAATTAGTTAATTTTGAATGTCTTACAGCATGTTTCATCACTGACACACATCATCAGACTTCTTGGAATAAAAGGAAGATTATGAATGATGTGTCAAATGTTTTTAAAATGGCATGTGGGAACAGCAGGTAAGGGTAAGTTTACTGGTAATGAAATGTGTAAACTACACAATCTACGACAGGAAAATACTCCTTGAGACGAAAAAAAATTCTAGAAGGGCAAGAAATTGCTCGAAAGGTTGAAAACTGGAACCTGACTAGCATTTACACTGGGTGGAGTAATTAACTGATGACATTATGTGAAACCAGATGAGCATCTAAAGAACGTCCATTCACCTATACTGTGGGACCTTTACACCAGCTATAACCCTTCTCACTTTGATTGTGCTGCAAGCCAGAATCCAGTAACGCATCTTCTTTGCGTTTTTCTGTGTCATTAAACTGTTTACCAAAATTTGTATTTAGTGTACAGCTGGAAACAGCTACCTTTAAAAAATTCCTTCAATAAATGTGAAGCATGCCACCATTAGACTGAAACCGCAGGGTGCCACTGATTATCTTTGCTCAATCTGAGAGTTAAATGTTTAACAAAACCACAGACAGATGGACAGGCAGCGCGCGCCTCGGCCCAGCCGGGGCTCCGAGCCTCACGATGTCAGACCTGAGAAATCTAAGCTCCCTCTGGGGAAAGTACAGCAAGAGGTAAACATTTACCATAATGGTTGAGATGGGAAAACAAGAATACAGTTACAGTTATGCTCGCATAAAAGATGCCCGAGAGCGAGTGTTTATGCTGCTGCGCCATGCCATAGGCTCTTTATCTCACTGTATGGGAGAAAGAGTGCAGTGTGTAAAGTATAATCTGGCGGTTTAATCAGCTCGGGGAAGATACAGAGGACAGGTTTACTTTTGAGTTCAGCCTGCTAAAGAAAAATCCAATTAACAGTTCGTTAGTGATTGTAAACAATTATTAACACTCTGGGTCTCGGGTATTAACTGACACATCAAATATTGGTGTCTTTGAGAGAGTGTGTCATTTTATCTGAGCACAGGTTTAATATCTTCTAGTTTGCAAATGTTTTTAAAATGGATTTTATTCAAATCAAGCAAAAGTGGGGAATTCTGGCACAACTTTTCCTGCTCCCAAAGAACATGGAAATCCTTATTTTTGGTCATGCACATGTTTTGAACATACGGCCTTTTAGAATATTGTTAAAATCATCTATGTAGGGAACAAAGGTTTGCTGTTTGACAGTTTATTAAATGAATTTAAATGTACACAACAAGTATCTCCTGGCCCTTTATATTTCACGGTGAAAATCTACAATATTAGAGATAAAATTCAACAGATCAGCTCCTCTATGAAAGAATTGGGCATTGTATAGCCTGCAGAGCACACCTGACCAGCCCACGTGAGGTAGATGGAAAAATTGGATTCAAATACAAATAAGCACACTTCACACATAAGCTGCTTTCAGGAGTTTTTTCACATTTCAACTCTATTTGATAAACTAGTGATTTCACTGAAAATGACAATACAGCTTTGTTGCTTTTATTTGGAAGGCAGCTTTGGTGTAAATGCGTTGCAACCAAGGTTTACGAGTGTTTTGTGTTTGCTAGCCTTGAAAGATGTCAGCTCATACTTAAAAAAAAAGACATTTCAATTGAGGAAAAAATAAGGAAACTGACAGTTGCTGAGCAGGAACAGACATCTGAATCTTTGCTAGCAAATCAACAGGAAGTTTTTACCGAGGGACGGAGCGGTCGAGACTAGCTTTGTGATTAAGCACAGAATTACAAAAAAATAAGCCAGTCTCTGATGGAGAGCTCATCAAAGAGTCCTTGGTGTCCTCCCGTTAATTAATGCACTTGTTCAAGCCCACTGAGAAAAAAGGAAGCAGTTGAAAATGTGCCCCGTTCCAGGTGAACCCTAACAAGACTGATCAAGGACATTCATTTGAAAACAAAGCGGACGAATTTAACTTTTTCTCCTCGGCTCTTGAAAAGCGCTGTGATGTTTGTGACACAGCCCAGTTACTCATCTTTATTCCTGGACTACAGAAAGGGTTTGAGATGGAGCAGCTGGCGACAATGCGATGAATGAATGAAACTACAAGAGAGGCTGAAATGTGACAAACTGACAGATGTTATAATCGAAGGATGTCCAAATCTGACGGGGGAAAAACATTTCTGACTTTTGAAGGCAAAAGAAAAAGCGAGTGAAATAAAATCTGAACTGAAATGATTGTTTTTGCATTGTATTATACATCAGGAGGTGTAGTGTGAGTCACTGCAAAGAATGAACCATCACAGACAGCTTGATTCGCCACTGACAGAGCACTTCAAGTCAGCATCACCGCTGGATTTTATCTTCCTCTTTCAAGGGAACAACATTCAACAGACCAGGAGACTCACGCATGATTTCCCTATACGTGAACAAATATTCTCAGTGATGAAGTTCAGATCAAATCCAGATAGAGATCCTCTCTCAGTGACGATCACCTGTTTGTTATCCTTCACATTTCCAGCTAAAACGTTGAACCTGACTTTAGTGCACATTCAAGCCTAAAACAGACTAGATTTCTCTTGCTGGGCTGGGTTAGAGAAGTAAAAGACAAGCTAAACAACTGCACGTGCAATCAAACTACAAGCAGCGCTTTGTATAATGTTAAAAGTCTTTAAAATTTTGTCAAAATCTACACATTTTGTTCACAGCTATTTTTGTGAAAGTTGTTTAAATAGTAATAAAACAATGGTGTTTTAACTATGCCTGTTTCACATTTCCATTACCTAATTGTAACATCTGCTCGTACCAATTATAAAGAGAACTTACTGGTCTGTGCCTCTACAACAGTTACAGTTTCTTATGTGGCCCCCTGGAAAAATTACTTGCCCACCCCTGGATCAACTTATCTTCTATGAGGATATTTGGCAATGGTGGTAAGAAAGAACTCCCTTTTAACAGGAAGCGCCCTCCAGCTAAAAGAGACTTGAGAAGGAACAGTCATCTTCTGTTACATATTGAAGGATGAGAGGAAAGTGAAGACAGAAACGAGGAAAATATGCAGGCAAAAGTTGGTAACAATGCCACAGTGAGATATGAACGCATCAGAGAGAAGTGCTTAGTGCATCATGGGAAGTCCCCCAACAGTCTGAGTCTACAGCAGCATAAATAAGGGGTGGTTCAATGTCACATCATTGTTTTTATCTGAAAGGAAAGCTTGAAATATAATCTTAAAAGTAGAGACGGTGTCTGTCTGTCGAATCCAAACTGGGAGCTCCATGAAATCAGAGCCTGACAGCTGAAGGCCCTGCCTCCCATTCTACTACCATAGAACAGCAGTTGTATCTCCCTCACTACTGAGGTGCATAGAATAAAACACTGTAATCATGTATGGCTAAAATGTGAGTGGTAGTCTAAAGGACTCTGAATGGCCACTAAGAATAAAAAAGCACGACGTAAATGTGGGGTCACTATTTTTGGTAACCACAAGGAAGCCCTGAGACTGAGAGTAAAGTGCTCTTCTGGCATAATGTGATACGGCGAGGTCTTTAAGATATGATGTGGCCTGATCATTGCTGACTTTGTAAAGAGAAGCACAGATTTTAAACAATCTAAACTTCTAATAATTCAGAGTTTAATAGGAAGCCAATAAATAGAAGGTAATATGAGAGAAATCTGATCTTTGTTTATGGAACCTGAACTCTTACTGGAGCCTTTTGGATCAGCTGAAGGGTTTTCAGTGAGGAAAAAATAATGAAAAGCACTACAAAATCCATCCTAGAAACAACCCATCCACAAAGCATCATTTCAGCTTCACTCTGACGGACGATGTGATATCCTCATTTCTGCAGTATTACATGGATGAAAGAAGGTGTCTGTAGATGGATTGTTGAAAGTGCAAGTTAAAGGATATATCCTGGACAAAAAATGACTCCAATCACTGTAGTGATGGAGGCTGAGGCAAAGCCATCTAGATTAAAGATCTGTCTAGATGTGGAAGTACTGATTTTTTATACTTCCACATTTCAGCATGATAATTTCATAAATAAGTGGGACCTTTATTAGCCTTTTTTAACTTACTAATGCTGAGAAAGGATGCCGCATGTGATGGTGAAAATGTCAATAATCTGTGTTAACCACAGACCTTATTTCAGGAATTTAAGCACAACTTGTCAAAACATATCAACTTTCTAGCAAAAAATACAATCTGGTTAACTTTGGAGTCTCACTGCTGCACCTCAGCCTCAGGTTCAGTTTTTTATAGGCCACTTATCAGGTATGTAATGAAATTAGGGCAGCTCATAAACTTGGCCCACCTCTGACCCCAACAAGACATTTGCCAGTGTCATAACTGAGGTGTGAGAGCAACAGGAAGTCTGGAATAAGCACAAATGCGTCTGCTGAGACCCAAAACATTTATTGTCATCATCATCGGGTATAAAACCACTTGAAACGGCGACAATGCCTCTATCCTTGTTTGGACTTTCATTCCTCCCTCAAATTTCACAGTAGTGTCGTATTTGAGGGAGGAAAGAACTTACAGGCGGTGGAAGATAATGGAGGATTATAGAAATCTGAAATAGGAAATATTGTTCATATTTAGATTTCATTGTCCATTTCCACAAGACGATTCTTTGTGAACAGAATCTTAAGGTATTAAACGGAGTTTGCTGGCAATGAAGCCTTCAATGTCTGATCAGCTCAGGACAATCATGGCCTAAATACATTTAGACTTTGGCTTTGACAGTACAGGCTGCAAATAAGATTGTTAAAATAAAACAAGAACTAGATTTGCACACGTTTCACCACAGACTCCTATTTTCCTTTGATATCACATGTTGACACAGTTCATCAACACCTCTGAAAGAAACGTGCCACAAAATGAAATGATCAGCTCAATTGACATCAATTACACATCATGACATCAGGAATTATTTGCTTATGAGACTACCACCTACCACCATAAAACCTGTGCTATAATTTTGGTGGTAATAGTCGTGTTTTTGCAGTTGTTTAAGGGATTATATTTGAAACAGAAGGTTGCATATGCTTTATCTTGAAATCTAATCATATGTACTGTTGTCCTGATCATTTAACCCAGACTTAAGCCTGCAAACCCCCAAATCAATGTTTTATCAGATGAAAGTGCAGCCAAACTTCAAAGTGTTTAATTTACATAGACCCTGAGCTGGAATGCTTGCATATTCAACAATAACTGCCTGGATGAGTGCGACTCTAATCTGATTCGGGCGCAGATAATAATTCTACAGATGCTCAGAGCCACATTCAAAGCGCTACAAAGGAATCCTAATTGAAAAGCACTAATCTCATCATGACTCCAAACATTTGTCCAGAAAACCTCGTTCTCAGCTCAGCTTTCAGTCCATCCTACAGCACTCACTGTCGATCGCATTTGAACATTTATAACCGTTTTGCTCTGCTCGCCGATGCCAGCATGCTCTCTTTTAGGCGCGGAAAGAAGCAAAGGGGTACCTTGCTTCATAAAAGTTTGAATTTGACTGAAGTAAGTCCTGCCAAGCAGAATGGACGCATGCCAAGAATAAGAGAGAGGATGCTAATGATTTTGGTGGGCATATGGTGGTGGTGCTGTTGCTGTTACATACAGGCAGAGGAAGTTTTCCCCTGCCAGATACCAGGCTACAACATTAACCATGCCTCGGTCTGACAGGAGGATTACAGAGAAACTCTGAATGGGTCAGTTAAGCAGCAGCACTTGCACAGACCTGCTTTAGATTCTGCTCTTGACAGTCTTGTGCATTATAACTCCTCTAATGGGAATATCGTAGCCGTGCATGGGCAGCTATTTTAGATCTGATGCAGAGTTATGAATATTTATATAACACGGAGGCCGTGAGAAGGACTGGAATTTTTTATTTTTTTTTTAAAGGTGTTTAGATATGAATATGAAAAACCACAACAAGTTCATGTGTTGCTTTTTAATTCAGATTCCTTTGCAGCCTGCTGAATGTGACTCTGGGCAGACAGGAGATTATAGTCAAACTCCTAGAAGATTATTTTTGCTTAAGTCTGGTCCTTTCTTTGAGTTTCACTTTCTCAAACTGACTTTAAAGTTTGAGTTAATGACAAAGAGATATTTTTTTCATTTCTGTTAAGGTTATATGAGGTTACTTTATGTCTGTGTTTCAGTTCAAAGTATTTGTACTACTTTTTCTACATTTCAAGTCTGAAATTTTGTTATATAACTGCTCAGTTGAAACTGATGTTTATTTGTCTTTTCAGCTTTAACTCGCCTAACAAATGCTTTTAGATACGGAAACATAATCAAAGGGCACGTTTTAGTGAATATTCGAGCTGCTCCCCCTGAATCACAGACATTTCCACCCTCCGCTTGGACAGCATTTTTGTCTGCACAGCTCATCCCAGGTGGAGTGTGCTCATTCAGAAATCCTATCAAACGAGTGTTTGTGTAATATGAAAGAGCTCACTTGAAATTCACCAGCTGACTTTTCTCTTCTGGGAAAATCTGTCAGCGCTGAAGTTGGGATGGGAACTCTCATCCCTGGGTAACAACACCCTGCTCTGGCTCGGTGTCCCTCACCTGGGATTGTGGGTCCTAAGCAATTATAGCCTAAATGGCATTCATATAAAGTGAAAGTGTTCCTAATGGAAAAAGTGATCGATCGCTCTGCCCGCAACTTTCACTCCTCTACAAGATTCCTCTGCGCATACTGGAATCATTCTTCACTCTGTGCAGCACAAAGTAGCTAATGATGAACCAAATCCGATCCAATTTAGAGTCGGTGGGTCTCACACGAGCGTGCATGGTGGTCCCTAATAACCCCTGACCTGGCTACGTAACAAGCAGGACAGGAGGACAAGTGCCTTGGTGAAAAGAGACTAGAAATACCAACCGTGAATCCCACGGGGGACGGTGAGGATCCCAGCCAGAGCGCCAACAAATATCCACCATCCACACATGATCGTACCAAAAAAAGAGGATTTAATCCAAATTCAGTCAGAAGGGAAAAAAGCGGGATGTGTGTGTTTGTGTTCGAGTGTATCTATCCTAAATGAAAGCGGTTCTCTCTGTGCATTATTGGTGACTTTGAACACAAACAGAAAAGATCCGGGAGTCTTCAGAAGGAGCGAGGAGACGGAGCGCACCGGGTCCGACTCCTGAGCGCTGCGCGCCGGACTGGAATGCGGCGCAATGCCGAAACCTGGAGAAGTGGGTTATCCACCTCCCTCCTGTTCGCGTGCTCAGAGCTCTACCGACTGGACACAAAACTCTGTCAAGAAAAAAGAGTCACCGACAGCAAGTTGTTCCCTCTCCAGCTGCAGCAGCAGAAGCTGGGACGGTTTTAAAAGCCGAGGCGCATGACGACGACTGGCGGCCGGAGTTTGTGCGCTCCTGCAGCGAACCTCGTGCGTGTTTGAAGTCACTTCTTGCGGTGGACCGGCCTTCTTGTCCTCCCGGAGCCCACCCCACTCCCTCTCCTCCTTCTTTTTTCTTCTTGTTCGTCCTCTCCCCCTCTCTCAAAGAGGACGTCCCACCTCTCCACCCCCCCGCCTCCTCCACCTCCGCTTCCACCACCCACCTCGCAGATATAATCTCACATGATGGGGACTCTGCTCCCTGGGGATTAAAACATGAGGGAGAGAATTAGTTTTCTGGAGGGGAATTTAGTGATCTAGGATCAGCTGACGAATTCATCCTTTTAATCCCATTTACAGCTGGAAATCTGACGTTTACAGAGAATAAAAATAAATAAATAAATAAATAAAAGAAAAGTGGAGCTGTAGACGATCTGAACGCACGTTTACACATCTGGGGTCATTATAATTCCCCGGCGCCAATACTCTTTTATGGGAACTCGTGTTTGGAGTGATCTTAAAATATTTTCTGTTTTGATGCCCTAAGTTTTCTCAGTCTCGAATAATCTTCCACGAATAGCCTCATCGTGCTCCTATCCTGTTATGTACGGTAAATCTAAAAACCTCGCGGGGTTATAGATGCTGAACTCTGTGCTACCTTTAAATGACTTAAGATTATTGAAATTAAAAGGATTTTTAAACCAGGGGCCAGGATCCTTCAAGGGAATTTCTTGGACTCTCAAGATAATTACCAGTAAGAAAATAGTGAATTCTCAGCGTTATTCCTTTAATCTAATTCCTGACAGCAATATTTGTGGTCCACTGTGCACTTTTCTCTGAGCCACGTTTGTCATTGTTAGCTCCACGTTACATAGGCCAAATGCCAGGTGTGTTATAGCATGTGGCCCACATGCAAAAAAAAAAACTCCTATAGCCAAAGTAAAGACGTGTGGTCCACATCTGGCAAGGCCAAAAGTGTCATAAGTAGCCCAAAGGAGGCCCAGATCAGGGTCTGATGTGTCTGTGTATGTGCTGTAATTCTAAACAGTTTGACTCCAGATATCATTAAATGATTTAATTGTAAAAGTGTGTGTAAAAGTCACTGTCAGCTTTAACTTTAATATCAAGCACCATGAGGCTGAAAGACAGCATAGAGGGACTAATCATGGCAGCACAGGAACAAGCTCTGAGGACAAAACTCCACGGTGGGGTCTACCGCACCAGACAAGATTTCAGGTGTGGGCTGTGTAAAGATGTCCCTGAAACAATCCAGCACACAACAGCAGGTTGCAAGATGCTAGCTGGCAGGGCATACATAGAACGCCATAACCAAATGGCTCGCATATTATACAGAAACATCTGTGCCGAGTATGGCCTGGAGCTCGAAAGGTCAAAATGGGAGACGCCCCCTAGGGTGGTCGAGAACGACCAAGCTAAAATCCTTTGGGACTTCCAGATACAGACGAACAAAATGGTGTTGGCTAACCATCCAGACATAGTGGTGGTATACAAGCAGAGGAAGATGGCCATAGTGATAGATGTAGCAATACCGAATAACAACAACATCAGGAAGAAGGAACACGAGAAGCTGGAGAAGTACCAAAGGCTCAGAGAAGAGCTTGAGAAGGTGTGGAGGGTGAAGGTAACAGTGGTCCCAGTGGTAATCTGAGGACTAAGTGCAGTAACTCCCAAGTTAGAAGAGGGGCTCCAGCAGATCCCGGGAACAACATCCAAGATCTCTGACCAGAAGAGTGCAATCCTAGGAACAGCTAAGATACTGCACAGGACCCTCGAGCTCCCAGGCCTCTGGTAGAGGATCCCTGCAGGGCTAGTGTTTGCATATTATTACTCATTGAGGAATTCAATGAGTGTCATTATTTTGTGTAATTAAAATAAAAAAATAAAAACAAAAACTCAATTATAATTAAATATTGGTTTTGCATGAGGTGAACTACCAACCTGCCTTCTGTCTAGGGTGTACAGGTACCTTAGGACAGCTCCACCCATAATTGATGGGTTAAGACTTTAATAATAAAGGTTTTATTACTGAGCATAATTCCAGGGTGTCAATTACTGTCATTTAGTCAAAGCCTCTAGTGTCTCACATTTAGGCAGAAGGCTTCCTTTATTGTTGCTGACCGAATAGTTTTGGTCTTAAACTTTGTGTCCAGGTTCACAGTCTTCTGATTTGGCCACCACCACATCGCTCCATCAATGTCAGTAACAACTTTATAATGGCCATTGTTTAAAGATGCATTTATTAATCATTATACAAATCAAACCAATTAGTAAATGTTGGTTTCGATTTCATGCTTTAATAAAAGTAAATGACATATTTAAAGTTAAGCAAATGTATTTTGACCTTATGGAAACTATTTTCTCATTCCCTTTAACACTATCAGTTTTATATTGAAACTGAATATTTTGGGAAAACTGTTCATATATTGACTTGCTAATTAATTTTTTTAGTGACTTTATTAGTCATGAACATATATTACTACTAACCACCTCCTTTAATTATTTAAACATTATCTCATGTGAACCTTTTATTGTCTTTTGTTTTGTTTTCCTTTGTACACATTTTAGAGCCATAATTTAAACATCTTTCAAACAATAAATCCTGTTTGCCTTGCCCCTGGTTGTATGGAGGACAAAACAGGCCAAAATAAAAAAATAAAAAAAAACAAACAAACAGAGAAATAAAGAGATTTAAACAAAACAAAATAAAACAAAATAAATATAATGTCTTGATGCATGCTCAATAATCCAGGGAAGAAAATCTCAGAAAGTTGATTCTCTTCCTTTGGATGTTTCGTTTTCAGTGGGTGACTTCGTTTCAAGAAGTCACCTAAGAAGTCACTTGAATGAGTGATGAAGGTCAGTTTTATTTTCTTCAGTGATTTTTTTTTCATTTTTATCTATTTCTTTTATTTGTTAAATTAGGCAGTCTTGGTCTTCCATACACCGTTATTTACTTTTTTTCTTCTTCGGGGAACAGGATAATCTCCTCTAGCTTTGCATCTCCAGTCCTGCGACTATCTTACAGGAAGTTTGCAAAGTTTTTTTTCAGAGACCATTTATTTAGTGCTTCATTTTTTTCCCCCCAGTTTGCTTTTATTTCATCCGCTGTAGCTTGCTGATCTACCTGGGAGCTGTTTCCCCACTTTTTTTCTCTACAATAACTAACTATTGTATGTGTGCAGCCTGTTTTTCAGTGTAATGTTTAATCAGCAGGAGCGCAGCACTGAGATTCCTCAGGGTCACATGGCAGTAACCTGATCTCCACTCAGTCCTTTTGTCCTCTGCCAAAAACAGGGATCAGAATCGGTTTTACCTTTGAACAAGCTTTCTTTTCTGCTGCTTTAATTCTGCTGCTGTCTGCACTCTTCAACTATTTATAACCAGCTCCCTGTCTGCAGTGACAAAGGAGAAGATTAAAAAATATATAAATATATATACTGGGGTAAACTCTTACCTCCAACCCAACAAAAATAGCTATATCTTTCTAACATGTCATGAGGGTTCTGCTAAGATTATAACTGACCTTTTATTAAAGTCAGACTTGGAATTGAGGTCTTATAAATATAAAGACATCGACTCTTCGTGATGTGTGTGACTAAAGGGTATGTTGACAGAAATTATATCTGAAATATGTTTCTGACATCCCACTGGTGTGGGGATTGGTGAAAGGCAGGACAGGACACGACCATAGCGGGCATGATGCCAAACTAGTGCCTTACAGTGAATGGATGTACTTGCTCTATAGACTAGAGTGGGGGTATAGCTCAGGGGTAGAGCATTTGACTGCAGATCAAGAGGTCTCCGGTTCAAATCCGGATGCCCCCTGCTTTATGAGTAACCTGAACACTGTTCTTCACACTTCAGCTGACACATTCTCATACATAAACCTTCTAGAAGCAAAAAGGAAGTCAAGGCTGTGGATGTAGGTCTTCAAACTTCTCTTTTTGGTATATATTCAGAGCTGAAGCTGGACACAGAGACTAAACCTAAACTACCCTGTAGTTATCCAGCTTTAGGCTCAGGATCCTGGAGAAATTAATTTCTTTCCAAACACCCATTCATTTACATTACACCGTGCTTCTAATTAACTTCTGTCTTCTCTGCTACAGTTTGTTTTATCTTCTTTGTTCATGGTCCTGTTTCTCTTTCCACTCATCTACAACTGTTTACACCCTTCCCAGTGGCTGCACTTTCCCGTGTCTAAAATTCTTTAAAATAGAATTTTCTCTCTAATAAAGTGGAGTCTTTAAAATGTGAAATATAAGTGCCTTGAGACAAATGTTGTTGCAAAGTTGCGGCATTATATTTTAAATAAAAAATATTGAACATATGGGAGATTTTGGACTGGCCTGTTAGACTATATTCTCCACCACTAGATAAAAGAACATCTTCCCTCCAATAAAATTCCAGAGACAAGATGGACTAAAGCTCATTATGATCTCTCACTAAGAATAGTTAACCGGAAATAAGCCGCAAATGCTCCAACGGCACACTGGAGGAGTTAACAAGCTAATGCTGCTGGTATTTCTGCAGAATAGAAAGAGCAAGAGCAGCAGCAGTTTTCTTCAATTTCTGAGACATTTCAGTTTAATTGTGGATGTGAAATCCCTTCCCAGGGTCTCTGTTTCCAAGAAGAACCCTTTCATCTTGGCGAGAGAAGCAAAGGAGGTAAACAGGTATGCCAAAGATGTCATTTAAAAAAAGGAAACACTGAAAAAACATCAACAGTCAGGTCAGTATGAAAAACCAAGGTTTACAGACACACCTGTTAGAGTCAAACTGTCACCATAGCAGCGTTACTGCACGTCAACAAGAAGCTCGTTAAAGGTGGTTTCATCACTTTTACTGTTTCCACAGTTTTTCATTGCTTCTTTCTATATTCTGTTTCTTTTCCTCCCCATCAACAAATCCTATTAAATTAGTTGCAGCAGCAGCAGCAGCCTGATTCCCCCACAGGGACCAATAAAAATTCAAACTTATCTCAATCTCACTCTGAATGTCAACCTGCACAGCATCACAGGATTAATGTCTAACAGGCCGCGCCAATTCAACACACAGCTTGAAAGGACGACTCTACTCTTGCTGTGGTTTGGGACATAAAAGCCATGGGATACTTTCCCAAAGACATGCTATAAGCCGAAGATGGTTCATGTTAACATCTAAAGATGTGCTAAGCCACAGATATAATGTGCTGGGAGGGTTGAGAACGCAAATCTTAGCTTTGAAAGGGAGTTACTAATTATAATGTTATTTACTAAAACACTGTTCTCACTTCAACTCACAGGTTTAACTTCAGGGTTATTTATTCATTCACAAGCTTAAATTAATAAAGACAATATTCAATACAGGAAAAAATACAGCTGGAGGACCTTAAACTGATGGATGAAAATTTATGGAAAATTGCCCCCAAATTGCAGTTTTTCTGGGAGTTAATGCAAAAATGGCTTCAGTTTTACCTGTAAATACATCCCAAGCATCCACAATTCGCACGTACTCTAATGCAAGATTATACATGATGTGGGAGTACATGTCTACTATTAAAATCTGTGAACATTTTTTACCACACGAGTTTTTATATATTAGTGGTCTCATGTAAGAAAATCTCATTTCTCCTTCTCTTTATCTCCAGGAATGAGCTTCAACAGGTTGCAGAAAAACTTGGAGGTCTGAAGTGCAAGCTATGTAAACACTGCCTCCTGCTGTTCAGGTGGCAGTATTACATGTGACTTTATACTGGTTTCTAATTGGACCTCTTAGGATGACCCGGAATAAAAATTTGTGGTTGTTGCTATGGGGACCCTCACTTTGCGTAACAGTTTAATCATCTCTCCAGTGACCAAGAACCTGATTTTTTTTTTTTTTTTGGTACCAGCTTCTCAAATGTGTTTATTTGTCATTTTCAGGTAACATAAGAAAAATGAAGGGATTTGTATTATTTTGACTGGGGATTCGCTCAAACTTTTAAAAGTCATGTTGGCAGCATGAATTAATAATTGATCATTTTAAAACAAAATCAAAATCAATGAATTAAAATCATTAAATGCTTTTTACTTTATTGTATTTGAGGACACAAATGTGGAGATTCAAGCATATAGAGATGTTTATATGTTTAAACAGATTTCAAAGCTCTTTTTAGCTAAAAAATAAAAATAATTAGGACACCTTTTACTGCCTGTGTGATCATATAACTATAAATAGAAAGAATACAAAAATAAAATAAATAATTCAGACGAAACCCCCTCAGACTGTTTCTGGACCTCCTGTCATTCTGTAAAACAATAAGAGTACCGCTGATTTATGGGTTTTAGTTTGCGATGTTGTGTTATCATTAATGAACGTCACTTTCCTGTCCCGGTCACCTTTTACCTTTTGTCCCATTTTGCTCTCCTGGGATTTCCTTCTTTGAAAGAACTGAAACCAAAAAAAGAAGACACACACGAGCCACAGAACGAAAACTTTATTGACTACAATGCATATATACACAATCTGCACCTCACTCCTCCTTTTCTGGTGATTTTGGAAGAACATCTTCACTCTTGAACCAAACGGCTTCACTGGTGTGACTGGCGATGATCGCGCGCTCAATGAAAGGTCCTGATGCGGGAAGAGGAGGAGAAAAGAAGAAAAACACGGTCATTGTAAAGAATGGCTCGTTTTAATGTGGAAGAGAAGCAGTGAAGAAGGCGCTAAGTTTCTGAAACACCAAAAACTGACATTTGCTTAATTGCAGCGCTGACGATCACTTTCGACTAACAAATAATCGCCCTGCACTTCTGCTGCAGATATGAAATTAATAAAGTCAAACACATCATAAAATAAAAATATGGGATGGAGGTGGGCTGCAAAGTAGCTTGTAGTTATATAGCAGATGTAGGAAGTCTAAAGGAGCTTAGCTGGCGATGAAGCCCTCAGCAAAGAGTTGCTGTGCTGACATTAATGACAGAGGAGGTTTGGATCTTTGTGGTTATGGAGTCAGCAGAGTGGTAACGACATCTTACACACTCTGTGACTCCGCTTTCTAACTTTATGCAGTCTACACTTTGTGGCTGAGCTGCTGTGGATCCTAAACGCTTCCAGTTTGACATAATACCACATAGTTGTTGGTGAATATCTAGGCTCATATTTGACCTCAAAGCACTGATGATACCTGAGCTTCAGCAATGTCCTTACTGCATGTGGCAAAAAACATCCCCATTGTTACCACTGAACCTAATACTGCAGGTTTCAGACTCCTATTTGTCACATGTACAGAATAAATTGATGCTTTTTAATAAAGAAATCCAAATCACACACACTGAGGATGTTTTAAAACATTTAAAATTACAAATTACAAGTTTTGTTGTTCGAGGCAGAATCTCGACCATGTCTGAGGTAACCTGGACTGACTCATATTACTGAGACCCTACAATCCTAAACCTGTTAATGGAAGCGGGACTAATGAAATACATGACGAGAAGATGACAATGTTAAAATAATAAAAAAGGAGATCGATACAGATCAGGCTGAGCATCAGTTTGCATTAAATTATGTTAAACAGCTTCTTTCCATCTCTCACCAGCACGTCGTCCCTTTTTCTCCATCTTTGGCTTTTATTTGAGAACAAACTCCCTGCAGTCTTATTACTCTCACGTATTTACTTTTTGCTTTCCCTGTCGTCTCCCGTCCTCTGCATTCACATTATTTTTTATTAGCATATTTTGTCTTTGGTCATGAATAACTCCCATCAGCCCCTTGGGGGGAGCTGGTTTCTGCTTCTTACCCACACGCTGTATTTCTGCACTTCTGTCTTTGTTTTTAAGCACTTATCTGTGAAGTTTACTCGTTTTTGCCCACGCTGCTGCCATTAGCCTCTGTCTAAATGACTCTTGAAAACAATAATGGAAATAAAGAAGCTAATTTAACAGTAAGTATTCCTGATTTTCGCATTTTCTGATGCTTTGCTACTGGTTGCCGAGGTAATTAAATTCTGCCGCGGGGTCCTTGTGTGATTCCTGTCAGGGATTTGTAATGTTTGCTGGCACAAACTCAAAGACGCGTCTCTGCTGATAAGAGTTCAGCAAAGCCCAGGTGGCCCGGCTCGACGCTGCGCCTTCATCGCCAAATGCTGCGCAGAGATGAGCAGAGCGGTAAGGACGCACTGAGTGAGACGTTTCACTCCGCCAACATCGCGCTGAGGACGCAGCGCGTAGCCGAGTGGGTTCAGCAGAGCATTAACGCTTCAAGGGTGAGCGGTGAAGACTCCCACGGGGATCGTCGTCAGGTTTACTGCGAGCACTTTAAACAGAAGCATCTGCTGCGCGTGCAGACTCAAGCCTGCTGCCGGGAAACCGTGCGATGACCTCTGCCAAAAAAAAGTTCCGTTTCTTTTCTTTTTGAAGGGTCAAAAACAAACAAACAAACAAACAAACAAACAACCACCAGTGCCAGCCTCCTAGTAGATGCACACATGGTGTGAATTTAATTCTACTTCATGTAGTTATCAAGTTATGGCAAGCTTCTCAGAGAACTTGACCGCTGACCTTTGACCTTGAGGTTGAGGTCACTGAGATTCGAACTCATCCAAGTAGATGCATCTACGGTATCAATTTGAAAATTCTTGTGACTTCACAAGAATTTGAACTCTGACTTTTGGGTCAAAGTCACTTAGATGTGACTCATGTGAGGTTTTTAGTAGATGCACCTACGATATCAATGAATCGCCTACGTCGCCTCGTTCTCGTCTTATTACATTCACAAACCCCCGCCTGCCGGGGCGACGACAATGGCTGAGGCACCAAAATCTGTTTGATTTCTCTCATAATGAGCAACACAACCCTGCGGAGCTGCTGGTCTGGCTGTAACCCTCTGGAGGCTGTGCCTTATTCAATATGTTGCATTCATGGGGCTCTCATCGTGCTCGGTTTTCCCGCATACATTAAAAACATGAAGCAATTTTATTTTTTTGTAAAATGAAATGATTGCAGGTATGATTTAAAACTCATATGCAGGGTGAAAGTAAACTTTCAACAAATTAACGCCATTCTAGGATTTTATGATTAAAAAAGAAAAAAAACAATGAAAAAGAATTATTCTTTATTCTGCGGAAGAGACAAAGGTTTAGTGGTACTATGGTCCACACGAGAGGGACTTGAGTTCTCTATATGCAAAGTTTCAGTTCAGATGGAGTCAGTGTTTTAAAGAGTCCTTTCTGAAAGCTCTGCAGTTTACTTCAGCGGGGAAAATGTTAACGATGTGGTATTTAGCAAGCTCAAAATTAGTTTTTAGATCGTTTAGACCTTTCTCTCTAATGAGAATCCATTAGCTGATGATTACACTGCATCCTGAAAATCGAACAGCAAGTGGAGGAAAATGCAGAGAAAATACTGAACGAACTAAAGCTTGATGGAAAAGCTGCAGACTCCTCTGCTTCTCCTCTTGATTTATAAGATCTCTGGAAGAAAAACCAACTGCTGAAGCCGGACACACGGCCATCATTTTTAATTCAGGGGTAATAGTTTTTTGTTTTGTGTTTAACGGTTCACCTCAACTTCACGTCATACACGTTTGACACAGCAGCATTACGATATGAAAATAAGTGGAACTCTGTTGAAGGAGTGGTTGACACTCACAGGAAGAAGGCTCTGGGTTCAAAACTCTGTGTTTGCACTGTGATGGACTGATGAGCTGTGCAGGGTGTCACCTGTGACAGCTTAGACCAACTCACTGACCCCAAGACGGATAAGCCCTTAAAAAAAAAATGCATGGACGGACACATTTTCAGAGTTTTCAGCCTTCATATCTTTGCAAGGACAGGACATACCCCTCTGGAAAAAGGAA
>VUQR01011374.1:18959-37944 GCA_015108515.1 Hemichromis elongatus
CGCCTGGAAAAAAAAAAAAAAAAAAAAAAAAAAAACACACAGCGTCACAATACCTAATCTAATTTTTGTTCAGCATGTTTTGTTTTTGTTTTCAGCATCAAACCATGGGATATATCATAGTTTCATAGCAAACTGCACAAGCTTAATGTGATGCAGAGGAGCGCAACACATCCTAAAGTGCAAATAAAGTTCATGTAAATGGGTTGAAACACAGAGGAGAGAGGCCCAGGTTTGAGGGTCAGCATTGTCTATTTAAACATGCTTTTTTTGTTGGTTTTTTTCCCCCCACTGTGCATGGTATCTCTTGAGAACATCAGTTCATAATCAGTTGAACAAATGATTAAAATGATCCTTTCTGGATCCCTACAAATGCCGCCTAAAAAGTAGTTTCCTTCCAGCTGTACTCCCTTAAAGTGCTTTTCTTCTTTTTAATAGAGCACAGGAATGATTTCATTTTTCCAGGTAAACAAGTTTAAAACACTCGCCCTGTAAAGTGCAGCAGTAAGCCCTGAAAACGCATCACAGAGAACACCTGGCCTGAGCGCCGCTAAACTTTTCCCTTCTGTCTGTATGAGTGGTGCTGCAGAGCTAGAAACTGAACTGGGGAGGGAAAGTAAAAGCACGCAGCAGATGAAAGCTGGTATGTTTTAGAAGCTTTCTATTGAACATTCAAGCAGATAAAAATACATCAACAGTCTGCTATTTTTTCCCTGCGAGCTATAAAAGCAGAGGTAGGGCTTGAGGAACTGTCGGTGGGTTCTTACTGTTGGTTTTGGTGAACATACATACCCATGCTGGCTGGTCGGTGTGAACAAACATCAACCAGGATTGTCTGCAGGTTGGAGAAGATGTGCTCACTGGGCATGTCGAGCTAAGCAGAGGAGAGGAAACAGAACGTCCGAAATGTCCGATTATATTTTCCATTTGTGAACATACACACTTTATACTGGTGTGCTGCATTTAAACAAAGAACTCCAGCATTCCAAGTTAGTTTCACACATGTACTGCACCCCTGAGCACTTCCTGGACTCACCTGACAGACGTGCATGTGAGAATTTAAATGTTCGACACAAGTTGGATCAGGTAAGCAAATTTTAACCTGCCAGAACCCTAACCAGTGACGTCACACCGCAGCCTCCTGCTCACTCCATCCAGGCAGATCTCAAACCTCGACCCCACAGAGAACCACAAAGAACATAGCCTGCATATAAAAGATGGACGTGGCAACCGTGACATCACCCAAGCTTGCATTTTGAAGTCTCAATGTTACTTTTTGGCCACGGCCATGTTGGATTTTTTCCCTCATTTAGAAGAGAGGGTGGACAAGCTTGCTTAGCAAGCTGCTAATCATATTACGTGGCAGATAATTACATTTAGACTCTGACTCACTTTGATCGGTGACCACTGAAGACCAGTAACCACTTCTTTTCTTGTGGTTCTGTACTGGCTACACTTTTCATCCAAGCAGATCATTTCCTGTTGTGTTGCAACTGACAAAGATAAACTGTACTGAGCTGATGCTACTGTTTTATTTAAACATTTACCCAGTAGAAGCAAACACACATATCATTTCTTCCCTAAACACACTGCAACATTTCCCTCAACCTTCCTCAGGGAGCATCGATTTTGTGTCGCCATCCTTGCTTTTTTAATCAGGACCTTTTTTTTTCTCCTTTGACCACTAAAACTTCAACCTGCCTCATCGCTGAAAACTCCCCCTGTTGATTTTGCACACATTCACACACAGCTCCTCTCGCCAATGCACATTGCATGTACCGGTTTGTTATGACGTACCGTAGCTATCTGGGTCCTAACATAGCAGTCGCTCTCCACCATGTACTCATGACCCATTTTAAATAACTCCAACATCTTGGGAACGTTGATGCCGACCGAGCCTGAGAGTAAAGGGAGAAAACGGGAGAGAGAATAAGTGACCAGCACTCATTACCTCGTAATGCATTCGCACTTTAGACATCCAGTTATGGCTGTAGTCTTCACTGGCTGTGAGTGACACTAGAGTAAAACCTTCAACTGCTGAATGTGAAACATTGTCACTGAAGCCACAACAGAATTTTAAAGTACGAATCAGTAATAACAGAATTTCCCATCATCATCATCATCATCATCATCATCATCATCATCAAACACTGATTTCGTCAGCCTTTGTTGAATATAAGTAGGCATTAAAATCCAGTAACTCTTCAGACATTTAATTTTTCCTGATGTTCTTTCAGATATTCACATAATGTTAGAAAGATGGATCCTCGTACTAGTGAATATGTATAAATACTTTGAGCTAAAAACTTTTCAGGTTTCAGACTGCTTGAAATAGACACGTTCTAGTCTCGGTTCTTTATGAAGTCGGCGAGAGCAAAAGAAGCAGAACAGTTAAACAGCTTGTTGTAGTCAGAGGTTGGACTGAGATGCAGCATTAAGCACTAGTATATGATAAAGAAAGATGATTTTAAACTATAGTAGACAATCAATTTAAAAAAAAAAAAGGTGCTGAAAATGAGCACCTTAACCTTCAACACGGCTGAAGGTAAAAACAGCTCTCGAGCTCTTAACCTGCAGCTCACCTCTCTTGCTCTTTGGAAACTTCTTCCTCAGTTTGTTTTTCAGTGGTACAAGCTTCGGCAGGATGTCTGGAACTGCCACATAGAAGTCTGCTGAAATTTCATCGTCCAAGATCTTAAAAAAAAGAATAAAATCACATGACAACAAATGAGTTTAAACATTAAGACTCCTGCAGGGTTTGGTCCTTGTCTACCCAAATCTGCTGCTATACTACTACAAACTGGTGCTCTCCTGTTGTGCCATTACTGTTACCATGAGCTCTGTGCATAACCTGTGATCAACCTGCAGTGGTGGGCTGGTGTGAATAAAGGAGAACCTGAAAGTGGCACACAGTTCTTTTCCCATCAACTAATTGCATTTTAAGAAAACAATATCAAAAATAAATAAAAACATACATACTCTCCTTATTGATGAAAAAGGAAAAATAAAGTAGTTGTTCCCTTTCTCCCAAACAAAGCTGTCAGATTTTTGGTATTTAGGAGACTGAGGTTCATTCATTTTTCTTCATTTTACTACAGTTATGTTTTTTTGCATATGCACACCTAGTAGAAGCAAGTAGAAGTAAATAAATTTGCCTTTTTTTTTCGCTTGCCAGCCAACAGAAAAGCTGTTCCCACAATCTCTGCAATTATTCAGCATGTGACTGGACATTTTATCTTTATTTAGTTTCCTTCGCAGAAGTTTTTTTTAATAATTTAACAGTCTGCCTCACAAACAAGTAAAAAACACAGAAATTTGTAGAGAAACAGAGAAAAACAAATACTTTTTTTTCTTTCAGTTTTCTCAAGAGGGTCTCACGGTAAACTCGATGTGACCTTACGGGATGTGTCGTTTACCTCAGTTTAACCAACTCACCGGTTGTATGAGCTCCACTCCTCCAGCAAACACAGCTCCGTTCTCCCGAGCAACTTTGGCTTGATTAGCATCCTGCAGAGACACAACCAAAGACACCCGCGCCCATTTAAATCCGATTTGGGTGTGTCAACGTCTGGCAGACCCCAACGATGTCATTCATTATGGCCGTTAACACGCTCATCTAAGTTACAACCCGCGGTCTGCGCAGCTTGACAGGAATATTAATCAAACCCTGCTTGTCGGGTTCTGCGATAAAAAGCAGCCACGACCGGAGCGCATTCATTACAGACAAACAGGGAGACAAATAAAAGGTGCTGCTGCTGCGCATCTGAATCATGCACCGACAAAATTAAAACTATTCATCAACAACAGACACACAAACGGCTACGAAATGAAGATTCAGTGAGGCTAAAATAAAAGTTTTTACCTCTGTAAAAACTAAAACTCTGTTCATCTCTGCCTTGAAGGCGTGTGGTAAGTGCACAGTGCTGACGAAGGGGTCGACTTTTTTCTGCAAGGAGGAAAAAACAGAGTGATTTATTATGAGTAACAACACCGAGTATGCTGCTGGAAAAGAGCAAAAAATAAATACATAAATAAAACTGGAAACAAATAAGGAAAAACGAGGATGTCAATCACAGAGCAGGCGTACATAATCAAACATTAAAGCTATTCAGCCACCACTTTAAATTTTCATTTCCCTAGAGAGTTCATAATTCATAATGCATGGGAACATTAGTTCTGCAGTGACAGACAGCTGAGAGTTTGTCTCATGTGGATCCTCTGGACGGCACAGCAGCAGCTCTGCAGTCCTGCGATGTGTAAGAAAGAACGAAAAGAAGCACTCGTGAGGCTTTTATTCCTCTGTGTCGCGCTGTTTTCAGCAGATTAACTGAAACTGCTCATGCTGCAAAGATTGATGTCATGAATAACCCTCAGATTGGTGGAAGCGAGGCGTGACAGTGACAGCCAGAATGGAAAAGCACCAAATAAATCCAGATAAGTCTGCCAAGTGTGACTGCTAAAATTTGTCTTCGGCACACATACAAACACACACACACACACACACACTGGCAGATGATCAACCCTCATCAGGATGTTCTTTTCTATTCTGAGGTTCCAGCATGATGATAAAAGGAAAAGCAGCCAGTGGTTTCTGGGACACTAAAAGGGGTTTGATAGAAGTCAGAAAAGCAGGAAGCAGTCTGAAGCCATGATATGAATCACCTTTACGTGCAGGTGTGTCCAAACCTTGCTGTGCTCAGACGTTTGACATGTAACAGGTATGTTAACATCGCTGGAGCCCAAAGTAACATTCACAAAGGACCCAAGGACTGAACAGAAAACAGCCCTCTATGTCAATATGCTTGCACTGAAATTTCTTTGAAACTGAACCATTTCTGCTCTGGAGAATTCATAAGACATGATGCAGCTGTTGTGTTCATTGGCTGGTAATTTGAGACGGTTGTATTTGTGGGTTTGTTTATGTTTATAGTAGTTATAATGTCTGCTGCCTTCTTGTGCAACATATTCACGAAAAACACTTCTCTAGTCACTTCCACCTGGCAGAGTACACAATTAAAAAAAAAAAGGAGTTAGCCGTCCTTGTTTTAGTGCCTCGGTTAAATGCTTAAGGTGAATATAGCCAAGTACTTTAACTGCATGCCTTCCCTCATTCCAGTGAGTTCTCTACACTTTCCTGTGTCAATTATCGCTAAACTCCAAAGAGCTCTTCAGATCTTTTATCTTAGAAATCCATTCAGTCAACATGAGTTTCAGTGTTTTTCTCATTATTACCTTCTTCTCCAGCTTCATGTCCAGCTTCAGATCGATGTAAACCGGCTGATTGTGGGGAGTGAAGTCTAACGCCTGGAATTTCTTCAGCATGTCAACTGCCTCCGCTGCGTCATACACAGTTCGCGGGTAGTACCTCATAACGTACACGTCGTCCACAGGCGCCCATGCCGTCTTACCGAAAGGCTTATGTCTGTTTTTGTCATCGATGACCCTCTTCTCCTTCTTCACCTCCTTTTCTGCGTTGTCTTTTTTGTCTTTCTTTAGTGCCCTGGAAATCAAGAGGGGAGATGTTAACCTGAGAAAGTCTGAGTCACCAGGTCAGCAGCTAATTTCTCTCGATTTTATGGTTCATACAGAAAGTCACTAACAGGAAAACTACCACTACAGAATGGGCAAAATGGGGTGAGTCAAGCAGAAGAAAAAAAAACCCCGCACCTCTAGAGCCCGAAAATCATTTCTGGGTGAACGACTTTAAAACTATAAAGGTTTGTAAACTCACTTGACAGCTGCAAAAGTCCTGACAGGTAGATTCCTTGGTGCAGTCTGTGAGACACCTGAGTAAGCTGGACCGCTGGCACTCAGTAGCTGCCTCTGACATCCTGCTAAAACTGTCAAGACAGAGGAGGAAAAAAAAAAAAGCTTCAGCAGGAGTTAACACAAACAGACACATGCTGTTCTTTTTCTGTGGGACACAACATCAAACTACACACCATAATTAAGAGCAACGCTCTGAGATTTTATATGATAGTTGCATAAACCAAATGCATCAAAGTTTCTCTTTATTTCCAGCAGACAAGCTGATGATGAGCATCAGTGTTTAACGCTACCTAATTTAAGTACAGCACTGTCTTTTGCACGACAAACACTTCCCCCTGATGTGCATCTGCAAGATGTCGGTGAGCTCATCGCTTTACAGTCTCAGTCTTTAAAACTCTTCCACGAAGAATGACACCCAGAGTGCTGCTTCATACTTTTAGCAGTACCAATCAAACCTTTTGAGTGACTCTAAATGTTATTGATGGTGTGATGCCAGCATGGAAGACATGCTTTGTCATTAATATCAGCTTCATAAATAAAATGTGAAGGAAAAAAAGAAACTTCTTGAAGCTAATTAAACAATAACATAACAATATATGTTCAGCTGACCTGTTTTTGTTATTATAAATTAACTTCAATAGGTTGTTATAAGTTGATATAGTTTTCTGTACTGATGCGCTGCTATCTTTTGTTTTTTTCATTCTTTTGGCAGTGACAATATGCTAAAGCTTTTTAGGATGGTTTAGCAAAATGGCAAAAGTTGTTTTGAAGTTATTAATCATTCTATTATTTTTTTAATGCCAGCCCTACTGTAAATGTCTTGACAGTTAAGCATCTGGAGCTAGGGCAGTGGTGTCTCTACAACATCTCCATAGAAATATTTAGAATATATCAATTTTGTGTAGTAATGCTGCCATCAACTCACCAGGAGAAAAACATTTTATTGAAAAACTGCAGATATTGATGGCTTCCTTGCGAGTTTTACTGGAAAAGTCATGAAGTGTTTATCTTCAGACAATTTGAGCTGTTTATCTATTTGGAAATTCTTCTCATTAAATGAGAAAATAAAAAGAAATTATACCTTCCCATACTAACAGATTGGAGTTTCTTAAGGAAGAGATGAAAACAGTGGTGGGAATTTTGGCTATGTCTCATTTATTTTAAAAACGTATTCATTTTGGATGACTGTTACATTACATACACTGGTTTTACTGGTCTGTCAGATCACTTACCATCAAATTAGGATAACTGACACAATGAAACGACATCCCTAACCCGTCTCGTCTGTTAATTAAAAATTCGACATTTTAATTTACATCAGCGCAAATTTTAAGCAAATTGATGGTTTCAAATAAATTATCACAAAAATGCGTTAATAATATATATATATGATTTTGAATCCGGCATATGACGACCCAAGTCAACTCTTAACATACGATTGCAATATCAGCTTCTGACCTGGTTGTTACCGCACTTCACGGCTGAAATTAAACATCAAATAAAAATTTAATTAATTTAAGAAGTATTTGGTCAATGAGAGCAATGCCGATTTAAAGCAAGTCTATCAAAAATTTAGATGAATTCAAATATTGTTGATTTGTTAGAAAATTAAGTGAATACAAACAAGATGGCAATATAATAAGTTGTCAAACAGCAGTTTGGCCATTGGTTAGCTAACAGTAAAGCCAAACGCTACACAAAAAGATCTTTGAATCGAGCCCCGAGACCAAACGAGAAAACAAAAAAGGACAAGTGCAGCCTAGAAAACACCTGGCTTTATTTTCTTAATGTCATTAAAAAAAATCTATTTCACAACAAAACAACTGACCTTTCCACACAGTACGCGTGCAGGTTGCCATGTCTAGGAATCGCGCTGGGCCGTGTGAAAACAGAGGTAGGAAATAAATGGTTCCGTCTCAGAAACGATCAAAAGCACGGCTCCGTACAAATGATAGTTTAAAAAACGGGAAAGTATTTGTTTCGGTGCGTGGTGTGGAACTAAAAAATACATCAATAAAAATACAAACTACCTGATAACAGTCGGAGAGTTGTACATTTTCATTCGGCATATATTTGTTTTATTAATATTTACTTATTATGAATAAAAACTAAACTAATGTAGAGATTGCTGTACTCTACATGGGTAATTTCAACGGGCCATTACTTTGAAAGGCAAAATCAGAATGATCCCCGTCAGGTTGTATACTGTTGATCTAGGCTGAAATTATGCTGTGGAAACTGTAATTTTCCTTTTCAGAGCATTCTAAAGTTAATGAACAACACACTGATATATGGACAATTTGAGAGAGCTTTTATTCTAGAAGGCTAAATCATAAGAGGGCCTTGATATTGACAGGGCGCTACAAGGGTACAAGAGTGTGTCATGTGGTTCTAACATTGGAGTGTGTTAACAAGACTAAATTATATTTGTTATAATGTTCTTAACATATCTATTAATTCACTCACTTTTATTTTAAAATCAAGTTTCGAAGGCTTTTTTTTTAGCGATCACGTAGGACGGGATAGGACTCCCGGGTAAATTACGAAGAAAAAAAACAATTTAAAGTAAAAATTAAGTGAATACACATTGCGCATGCGCTTAATTTCCCGCCAGTCTCCTACCAGAGATCCATACAGCATACCAGGACACAGATAATTCTTCCCACCATTTGCAGGTAATTAAGAGTTTGTTACTAACAGAATAGAATAACAGATAATAGATAATAGAAACAACATGACTGGAGCCCGAGTTATTTCTCACTGAACTTTAGCATTAGTGTTAAGAAGGGAGTATAGCATGTTATGTAAATACACTAGAATAAGGTCTTTCCTAGTTAGCCGTGGTAAAGTAGCTCCTGCCAAAACAGTTGTGACTATTAGAAGTATTGGCTCCAAATATTTCCCCTTTGTGTGTTTCTTTATATGGGAAAGTTACTTTGGCTGGACTTACCTATGGAAGCTAGCTTATATATCATTTCTTTCAATAATGTTGAATTAAATTGATAGATTTGATGATGCTATAATATACAAAGTTAGAAATTCAATAAAGTACAGTCCTATCACCCTAATTGTTAAGGGTAGACAGAGTACTTTATTGTCTATTATATCCAGAAGTACTTTAAGCATTAATCTTACTTTGAATCACGTCCTTCCAATTTTAATCAGCCCATGACCGCATATGACATAAATATGTGTGATTTCCTATTATTTCTGACCACTTAATAATTAACATACTTAAAACTGAGTAAATGATATCCCAAATGACACAACTGTCAGTCCATTATTACCCAACACAGCTGCTTTTTCATCAGCTCTAACTAAGATTTATTTGGGGTTGCCATACATTTTTCTGTCCAGGAAAAACTTTGCTTAAGTAACAGGTACTAACACATTTAATATTGGAAAAGTATGTTTGTTGAGATTTGGCAAAAAATATTTTGAGATTGTCTTCTTAGTCGCTGAGAGCCCATCAACAACAGGAAGTTTTGTTCATCAGTAGCCAAATGTGGCAGTGAAATTAGACAGAATGCACTCACTCTTCAGTGTAAGTTTCTAAAGTGTTTGAAGTGTGCGCCACTAAAAATAATGTTACTTCTGTTCTTGTCGAATAACTTTGTGTTTTTTGAAGCATGGAAGGATGCAGTTCATTCACATAATCCTGTTGTAATATACAATGAATAAAGTTTTTTTCTGATTTCTCAGTAAGAAATTGATTTGTGTTTAGTTTTAGGTGTATTTATTATATCTGTCTTCATAGCAAACATACGTTGACCTTATGCTGCCATCTAGTGACAGTTATCACAACAGTTTTCTAGCTGAGAATACAGCATTTGCTCTCATATGAAGTTTGATATTGTAAGCTGTCCATCATTGGTGAAGTAATTTTACCGTTGCAGGTTCATCTCATCCTGATGCTGATAAGGAAGACATGAATTATGATGGAGCTGCATTGGACTATTCCAAGAAAGGAATGAAGGATAAAGGCTCTGGGCCTATAAACCATCAACAGCACCTGATGAAAGTCCAGCATCTTGAAAGCATCAGAGCAGATAATTCATATGAAATGAACAGACATGCGACTGCTGCACTTAGGTAAGTGCAGTGACTAACTGTCCCTACCATATAGGTTATGGAGAAAATAAAGTGACTACAGATATTTCCCTAACAGATTTGCATCCTTTGATGTTAAAAGCGTACCCTGTACATTTCTAAAAGGCGTCATATCTGAACGTCTTTTAGATTTAGCTCCTGTTTCTTTGAAAGCTGGGAGTTTGAGGTAACGTTACTTATCTTTGTAAGTGACATAAAGAGCTCTGGACCACAAAGCCTCAGTGTCACTGCAACAGGAAGCTTCACCACCTTTGTGAATACAGCCACAATAAGTACATAATACATAATACAGCTGATGTCAGCATAGAGTTTAATTGTAGAGAGAAAACAGATGTAATGTTAGTTGCATTCACTGCTTACACTAAACAAATACTGGTTTTCTGTTGTTGTGAGGATCTTGTTTTCAGAAATAAATCCTAATTCACTGAATTATTGGTTCATTTGGTAAGATTTGGCCTGGTTTGGTGGCAAAAGTTTGTCTCTGTGGCAAAAATCCTGACAATAAGGTTTGTGCCAGACTGAAACTCGTAACAATGTTAAAAGGCACGTCACTGAAAGGCACTGACGAAAATAACATGATTCCAGAAATCAGGAGTTTCAGAACTTTTTATTGTCAGATCTTTTTTATTGTGCTGCAAACTGAATACCCCGTTATGATTATGAGCAGATTATAGTAGCATAAACTTGGTGTTAAAGTGTCTGTGAAGGTTCTCAGTCATCCAGGTCATCGTAGTCTAAGGAGCAGTTCAGTTCAGTGAGAACTGAAGAAGCTTCTCGGATGAGAGGTGAAACGTCTTCAAGCAACCTAAAGAAGTCTAGACGCCTTTTCTTTACAAGCTCCTTAGACTTGGTGTCAAAGTCCTAACTTGTGGCTGTCACCTCTGTTTCTTGCTTCCAGAGACAACCTGGAGATGACCCAGAACTCCAATCAAGAGAACAACGGAAATGGAGATCTATCTTCTTCAGATGATGACTCTTTAAGCTTGTTGAAGGATCTCATTCCCAGGCAAAGCAGAGAAGTAGCTCAGGTATTGCCCGTAGCTGATTCAGATCAAGAAGCAGGGAACAAAGAGGCGGAACAGAAAACAGAGATGAAAATAAATCACCTCAAACCAGCTGAACCTGTGACGTCCAACTGTATCCAGTCTACATCAGGCTACGCAGAGGCTTCATCACAAGCAGGTAATTACCGTAATTACATTATGTCACATTTTTTAGCTTAATTTACAAATCTGCTTTTTATTTTCTTGTTCAACGCAAAAGTCCCACAATGTGTGAAAATTCCCTGCAAAAAAAACCTTCACAAGAGAAATGGAAAGGGAGAGACTCTTTTGCACACTGCATGCAAGAAAGGAGATCTCGCTCGAGTCAAAATGCTCATTCAAGCAGGAATCAGTGTCAACGTGAAGGACTACGCAGGTGAGTCACAGCTCAATCACATCTGTACTCTGACAGTGATCCTCTGTTCCTTATGAAGCAGTTATTAACCGTCAAACACAAACTCGATTGTGATCAGTAAGTGTTGACTTTAACTATCAGGATGGACGGCTCTTCACGAGGTGTCTACTATGGGCGATGAAGCGGTGGTGGAGGAGCTGTTGAAGGCTGGAGCTGACGTTAATGTTAGAAGCATTGATGGAGTGACACCTCTACATGACGCTGTTTTCAGTGGACGCTATCAGGTGAAAGAGAAACTTTTAAGATGCAGAAAATGTGTTTTTTGTAACACTTTCCACATGTCCACAGCTGCAGAGTTTCACAAACTTCACAAACTTTGATTAATCTGTTATATGAAAAACTAGTTTTTTATTGGGTTCATAAAACAAAAATACTTTCTCTTTGCCTGATTGTAAACCGGCATAAGTGACTTAAATGAAGAAATAAAAATAAAACATTAAATACTGTCATCCTCTTAACAGACAGACTGCAAGAACTAAAAATATTTTATTTGTTTAATTGGCACTTAACCATCAGAATATACATTTTTATTATAAAATAATTCATTAAGACCTTTTGTAGGCACACAGAGCTGGCATACATATATGCTGCATCAGATGGAATGCCCTTGAGAAATGGCTTGTTGTGAAATTCATGTGTTCTGTGCAGGTAGTGAAACTTCTTCTTCAGTCTGGAGCAAATGCCAGCGACAGGAGCGCCAGAGGTCTCAGTGCATTAGATATGGCAAAGGAAGAACACATCAAAGAGCTGCTCAGGACTTTCCAGTTGTCGTCTGTTAATCACACAAAGTCCGATAACGCATCTTCACAGCAAGGACAACTAGGTAAGCAACACTAGAGTATGTAGTATTTCCATCAGTGGCCTGCAGTGATAGTAGATACAAGCCCCATGTTCTTGTCTTGCATGCTGGGTTGTTGTTATGGAGAAGTGAAAATCACTAAGCTGCTTCTAGAGCTAGACATGAAAACTAATAGAATCGAAACCCATAGGACACAGTGCTGAGTGGCTGGATGAGCAGTAGAGAAATGAAATCTGAATGTTGGTTTGTTCCAGGTGCCACGTCCTCAGAGCCTCACTGCCAGAGCAGTCGTAACTGCAGTCAAACATCAAACCTAAAGTGGGGGGATTCTGGTGATAAAGGCTCGGCCAGGGGCCCTAGAGACTTTCAGCTGAGACAGGAACATGCCACCACTCATAATGTGAGAGCATTTAAACTTTCAGTAGCCCTTTGGATTTAATGGGCATGGACAAAAACAGTTCTTTTAACCATTCAACAGGCCTAATTAACAAATTACATGTATTATCACTTCATTGAAAGGTTCACAAGTGTGACTGTTTTGATGGGATAATCTGTCTCTTATTTTTTTATTACATAGCCGAGTCATTCAGAGGCAATAACTGTGATTTTGGAGGAAGTCAGAAGAAAACAAACAGAAATGTCAACTTGGCCTCTGACAAGTGTGAATGATGCAGGTAAACGCTGTGTTAAAAGACAACAAGAAAGACACTGAGCGTGTTTTTTTGACCATATTTGTGCTTTTTACAGACAGATATCATGCAGCTCTAACGGAGATCCAGAGTGTGCTGACTGAGGTGCTCGGCAAGCAGCAGTCAGAGAAGGATAAGTTAGCCCAAAAATATCGGTCAGTGCAGGAACTGCTCTCATCTCTTGTGTTAAATAAAGACAGTTACCTGATATTTCATTGTCACCGGTCCAAGAACAGTAAAAATTAAATAAAGGTATTTCATAGAAAAACGTTGTGCTTAAGTTTATTGCTGTGATGGTTTTTAATTAATCTTTTTCCAGTCTTTCTGCTGTAATTACTTTAGGTGTAACACTCTTCTTTGATTTTCTTGTTGTAGGAGGGTGCCTGACTTCTTTCGACATTGTTTTCTACAAAGTCAAATCTCATCCCTTGCTTCATGCCAAAGAACCTTGATAGAGATCATCCAGAAGCAAATGTATTTGATGGACACATACGTTACCGCGAAAGTCAAACTTTCACCAGATTCTTCAAAACCCAGAGAAACACATAGATATAATCAACGTAGTCATAAAGCAGCTACACCGGCTACCCTGTTAAGGTCGACCAGATGCAACCAGTCAGCCAGTAGCTGTTCAGACACTGCACAACCAGGAAGTGCTTTACAACGTTCCAGGTTAATGATCAGACGAAAACATGCTTTGATTCAGAACAGAGCCGGGGACAATAGCAGACGTCTCTCTGTGCTCATACAGAGGGGAGTCATCTCACCTGGAAGTGCTCTACAGCTGCTGTTGAAGGTCAGTAAAAGCTCTTACTGTTTTTAGTCACGTGACCATGTGAACCTTTTAGTAGCAATAAGTAATGAGTGGCTGCTATTCTACAATTTACATATCAATATGTAGTCATTTACAAAATCCTTGGCTACTCCTATCATGCATGGACGTACAAAGTGCAATACTGGTGTAGGAGCCATTTTTGGGTTAATACCTTATGTTGCCGCTAGAGGTCACTTTTTCTGTTTTGGTTCATCCATCCATCCATCCATTCGCTTCCGCTTATCATGTAAAGGTATTTAAGGAAGATGCACTTAATCAGCATCAGGTGTGTTGTTAATGATAGGAAGGCAAACAGTTTGTGTCTGCTGCGCTGTTATGTTAAAGTTATCTTGGAATAAACACCAAAATGAGAAGATAAGTACACTGGAGTTATTGGACTGCTTATCGATTTACATGCATAGCAGTGACATCGCGTCACCCCCGTTAACAAGCACCTCAGTGGCTTCCAGCCTAGGCTTAGCCTCTACAACTGGTATTGTTGTATTTTGTTATTGGAGAGGACAAATCAAACAGGGAGAATCTGAGCAACTTCATTTTCTTAATTTATGGGGATTTTTGTGCCGGTACTGCTTTAATATAGGGTTGAAATATCTGCATTTATGCAAAGAAAAAACATCAGACACCAGGTGACAGATGGTGTTTACTCGTGTAGTTGTGGTGCAAATAAAAGAAACAATATAGACAAGATTAAAATTGAAATTTATTTATTTATTTTTTTTATTGAAAGATTTGTTTGATAACTAATTTGGGTACGAAACATTTGATGACAGTCACAAAAACATTGTTGAGATTAATCCATGCAAGCAACAATTTTAAGCCATTTATATTTATCCATCCCAACCTGCAGGTCCGAACTGTAAGAGTGACTGCTGAACAGGCAATGTTCAAGAAGTGTGGTTAGCGTAGTTATCACTGAGGCTAAGTCTGTCTCTTTGGAATTGACTTTAAACTTTTTACTAGAGATTGAAAAAAGATGGTCAGCCAGGGCGCCAATCTCTGTGTTCTTGATATAGGAAGGAATGTATTCCCTGTATCCTTATTTAAATCTGCATCCACAATCTGACTTTAGCCTTTTTTCAGGGTCACTGTCACTTTGCTCATGTGCTGGCTGGTGGCTCCATTCTGAGTAAAGGAAAGGAGTACTTGGATCCTGAATGCTGGCTCAAGTCGATCCTTGGGAAAAACATCCCGGTCAGCTCAGCGTATGCCTGGGACAAGGTTTGATACAGCTCACGTTATCAGAAAAATAACGCATCTCTTGTTGTAACTCACACAATAGAATAGATTAAAATAGAATGGAATGCCTTTATTGACACTATAGAGATGTACAGTGAGATGCAGAACATCTCTCCTACTCAGTGCAAACATGTAGGGGGGGGGCAGTTTCTGCAGCACTATATACATATGAACAAACAGTATTTACATAAAAAAAAAAAACATGAAATATGTAATTATACAATCCAGTAAAAAAAAAGAGGAAATAAATATTGTTGTGTATATACAGTTTGGGTTATTGCACAGTGGTGGTTTACAGACAGAAATCCTTGGAATGGGGGATGGAACTGTGTTATCAGCGCATGCATGCATTCAGGGTGGCTTTTGGGAAGAAACTGTTCTTGACTCTGTGGGTCTTTGTGCTGATGCACCTGTAGCGCTTCCCTGAGGGAAGGAGGTTGAACAAGTTAAAACCAGGGTGGGAACTGTCCTTGATGATATTTGTTGCTTTGTTGAGGCAGCAGGAGGAATAAATGTCCATAAGGGAGGGGAGAGGGCAGCCGATGATCTTCTGACTACACTCTGAAGCCTCGCTCTATCCACCTTAGTCCAGCTTCCGTACCGTACTGAGTACCAGAGTACCCAGGGAGAACCCGTGTAAACACAGGGAGAACATGCAACAAGACCCTGGTCCGATGGTATAATTGAACTCAGGACCTACTTGCTGTGAGGCAACAGTGCTAACCACCGTGCTTTGTGTTTCCTTCTATATTTGATGCATCTGCTTAACAAATATTTTCATTTACAAATAAATAATGACCATAAAATTGATTTAGATTCAGGTAGACAGGAGAGGAGTATGAGCAATAGAGTAATCTGTGCAGCACGTGGAGTAAAGTAAGAAGAACATGTTATTTGAAGAGCAGTGTTCAAATCTCAGGTTCCACATATCCTACAAATGCTCATTTACAGACACGGATTTTACTTGTTAGATATTTGTGAACTCTGAACTCTTTCTATAATTTCCCCAGGTGACATTCAGAGGCAGACCTTTGTCTTTTTACTTACTGAACATGGAGGCTGATGAAAACACACCACAAAGGCATCCTGAGGAAAACAGCACAGACAGTGCTCCTAAAGAGTTGATAGCTACTGGTATGTTCATGTCTGCTCACAAGTGTAGCCCCAACATCAGATCCAACCCTTCATGCCTCATAGAAGCTGGAGTACCTGTGAAACCTGAATGGGCTTACAGTCAGATCCCTATTATGGTGGTCAGGATTTTTCAGCTACCTCTCAGTGAGTATTTCATCCTGTAGTTGAACTCAAGCTTCACTATCTTGAATCTGCCTTGAGTAAGTTAGAGGGCCACTCTAACCAGCACCTGCAGCAGGTGGAGAACTAGTTCATTCAATAATGCTGCAAAACAAAAAAACACTACCATTGGCAGCTGCGGTCCAAGACAAAGGAGTTCACCTGCAGAATGACAGACTTACTGGAGAAACAGCTGACTATATTTGTACTTTATTTGCCAAAAGGTATTCAGTAAATAAAGGATTTACAGAGGAGCACTAAAAACATGTATAAAGGACAGGCTCAACACTTTGGAAAATCCTTCAAAACACTACAATGACATTTTTTTAGGCTACTCAAACAAACAAAGAGGTCACAAAGGCAGCTGATAAAGCTTAGGTATCAGTTTGTCACAGCATTATTAATTATATTTTAGTAAGTGTCTTTCAATTATGCAGGAACAGACAGCTTGATTCATCACATGAAGATCAAGACCATCCATTTGGTGAACGATGAAGAGCTGCTGCCAAATGCTGTAATGGACATGTACTGGGACAAGCTCATAAAGGAAGACTGCTTAGACTGGTCAAGTTAATTATTGTCACTTTCTCTCCTCATATTTTGTCCTTAACTGTTTTGCTTAGTTGCTCATTTTAGGATTAATCACATTTACTGTACTGTTTCCTCTATCTATATATAAAAAAAAAAAAATAATTTTTCATTTTTGAGCTTTGCTGAAATAAAACTGTAACTTCTCCCTCAAACACAGTCCGAAGTGGTTTATTATTTAAATCTGAAGAACAGACATTTATCTTCTGCCACTATAACAAACTATATTTTTCTTTTTAGATGATTTTTAGGCATCTTATCAGAAAAGTAGAGTGCAGGGATTGCAGTAAATATAGAGGATAAAGATACAGCAAAGTCTTGATACCACACCAAAGCTTTGGTTCAAACAAAAGGTTTTTATGGATGGTGGCTACACAACATTACTCTCTCTTTATCCTTCCTGACTGATTCTTCTCAATTGTTTGCTTTTTAGCCCTCAGATGTAAAAAGCTAATGATGTATGGTTGTCTCCTTGCCAAGTGGGCAGTGTGTGGCAGTGTTTTCTGGAAATCTTGCAAATGCAAGAATTTGAGAACAAGGTGATGTAGGATTTTGAAGTTGCTACCATATGTGCCTACTAGGAGGCTGAGGAGTAGCACTGGCAGTCTGTGTTGCCACTGATAGCATGAGAGGGTACCTGTAGCCCATTCAGGTTTCACAGGTAGTCCAGCTTCTACAGGATCCAGATGGTTTACTCCATCTCTGCTTAATCTCAGGGGTGGGGAGGAGATACCAGGACATGGACCATTTCATGAGGAAGTACCCACTAACCACTAACACTTAAAAAATGTTTTTCTTTAAGTTCTTTGTTTTCTCTGTCCAGTTTGGGATTTCGTAAACTCAAAGAACTTTAAATGAGCTAAACTAAATATTTAGCTAACGTGCAAATTTATTGTGCGCTTCAATGGAAATACCAAAATAAAAGCTTTATGAAAACCTGTGACACTGATGTGTGCCGGTAGTGGTTAGGTTGTGTGTTTAACTTAAAACATCCTAAGAACCATTTTGTCGGCCATCCAAAGGTTCAGCAGTAGGTCACCCTCAGTAGCTGCAGTCTCAAATTCACAATCGCCGCAGCACATGTCCAGCTAAATCACTGGACATGCTGGTAGGCAAGAAGTGAGGCAGCTCATTGCGGTAGGAAGTGGCCGTCAGGGGAGAGCAGACACACAACCTGACCACTACCGGCACACATCAGCGACGGAGGTTTATGTAAAGCTTTCATTTTGGTATTTCCATTGAACCGCACAATAAATTTGCATGTTAGCTAAATATTTAATTTCCTGTAACATTTAGATTTAACATTTAGATTTAAATATAATGTTTAGATTTAGATTTAAATATAATATTTAGATTTAACATTTAGATTTTAATTTAATATTTAGATTAAATATTTAACATTTAGATTTAACATTTAAAATTCTGTTTTAAACATAAAAAATTACAAATATTTTACTAAATGTTGTAAAAAATGACTCGAAAAAACATGTTTTTGAAAGGTTTTGACCTAAATGTGGAAAAATGTTGCCGTTAATTTCAGTTTGTTCCAGTTTACAAACTAACTAATAGGGTTGCCAATATTAAGGAACCACCCCCTCACCTCACCTCATGATGCTTAATTGACGTAATCAACTTTAATTTATGGCACATTTAAAACAAATGCACAAAAATCATTTATTTTTCTAAAATAATTAAATTGATTCAGCATTTTTCTTCAACAGAATTGCAGACAGCACACATGGTACCTTCTCAAAGGAAAAAGTGCTATAGGTACTACTATTACTAGGGTATATATTACACTTAATAGTTACTATATACAATAATGGATTTTTATACATGTAATCAGATGACCACTTTGGTTATAAGATTCAGATAATTATTTATTAAATGTCAGACATTTTAATGAAATAACAAAGAAAAATATTTCTTTGTGCCCCCCTTTCCCTATTAATGGCCTACCTGCCCCCCCTGGCAAAACTTTGCTAGATCCGCCCCTTCACAGTTACCAGCTGTCAGCTACCTAGAAAAGGATCCTGGTGTTATTTGTCTCTCAGAAACAGTTCATAACTTTCACAGGATCAGTACTGGACTACATCAAGTTCTGTACTGCAAATGTGACTGTGGACAAAAGCATTCGGGTTTTCCCAAACCAAAAATCCTGGATGACCAGCGAGGTCCGCTCACTCCTCAAAGACCGTGATGCCGCCTTCA
>VUQR01011375.1:0-10107 GCA_015108515.1 Hemichromis elongatus
TCTTCTTCAGCCAAAAAAAAAAAAAAAGAAAAAAAGAAAAAATCATCTTGTTGGTAAACATGTAACAGCTCATCAGTCACTAATATTGGTTCACTTTAAAACCAGAAACTTAAAGATAACCTGATTACTAACTCAACTTCCTGTGTTCCCCCACAGCTACTCGGCATGATTCTGTCCTCCACTATGATCCACCAGGTGTGTTACCCCAACACACCCACCATCATGATCTCCATGATGCCACCAAAATACGAGGAGCTGCACAACGCCCCAGCATGTTAGTCAAAACACAATGGACTTCTTTTCTTTTGCTACCTTGGTGCACTGCATGTTGTTACTCTTCAGTCATAAAAGGCTGACGGGGTATTGTCCTAACCCTGTTTGGCGGGCAGACGATCTGCACACCCAAGTTTGTGAATGCCATAACTCGAGAACGACACAGGAGCAGGAGCTTCATAAGTGATGCCACGGATGTGTGTGTGTACTAAAAATCTCTAAAACTAATTAAAAAGCAATGTCACAAGTGACAATTATGACATCACTGTATGTAATGTGATTGGTTGCTTGCAATGTTAAACCTGGAATCAAATTAGTATTGCTGATCCAGGACCAGCAGCAATAGGATGATATTAGATTGTGCAATAATGTAACTGATTCTATTGTCATGGTAACATTAGATAAAAGAACAGTCACATTATCTTGCTACCTCATGTGAAGCTTTCTATTAGCTCAGAGAATTTGAAACTTGTAGTTTGGAAGATGAGCGCTGTGCTGATGCAGCTGTTTGTAAAAAATGTTTATAAAGGGAAATATTTTTGTATTTTTTGTCTTCTTTTTAGACTAATAGAATAGAATAATCTTTAATTGTCCCACTAGGGAAAATGTTGTTGTAGCAGCAGCAAAAAGTTACATAGACAAACAGGACAGGACACAGAACATAGAACAGAAGCACACAATTTTTACATATTTACATCATGGACAGAGAAAAAAATTACAAATATTGGAAATTGCACTATGTTTGTTGTGAGCAGTTCTGATTGTACAGTCTGACAGCTGCAGGGAGGAAAGATCTGCCAAGATCTGGAACGGATGTGACCAAGGATTTTGTCATATTTAATTCTTATGGTGCAAACTGTAAATGTAAATATCTTACAGGATTAAAAGATAAGAAAAGAAAATCTGTGTCACTCTAAAATCTTGCTGTTTCACTGATGTTTGTTTAAAAAAGGAACTTGTTGTGTTCTTAGTAATTGGTTAGTAGAGAAAGGTCACAGCAGCACTCAGTGAGAGAGGCATCCTCTGCCTCGTTTTAATGGATAAATACAGGGCACAGCTAAATTAAAACTGGTCATAGAAGGTGGGTAGTTCTTGATATCACTCATTACTCTGACCTAAATTTACTGCTCTTCTTTTGAAGTTTGTGTCCCTGTGAAAGGCGTTTCACACACGCCTTAAAACTTTGCATGTGACAGATAGGATTAGCAATTTAGAGCAGCCTGGGTTTGGGTTTATGCCCCGCCCCTGCATAAACACAAACACAGCCCACGTTTTCCACAGTGGAGGATTTTACTCTGTGTCCCCTCAGTCATGGCGTCTTCATGCTTATCAGGATCAGCAGTGTCAGGTGAAGGTACCTTCTGCTCTGATAACACAGTTACTGCAGTTATTCCACATTACACAGATCATACAGGAACCTTTAAATTATGTTTATTAAAATGGTAGATATCTGTAATTCATCCTAAACTATGCTGATATCCTCAATTAACTGAATTGATTTTACATCAAACATTGTGCTAGTCTGAGAGCAGGGATGTGAACCATAAGACCCAGGACCAGAATCGGCTCACCAAAGGCTCCTATGTGGCCTGCTGGGTGGCTTTGGAAAATGTGAAAGAGGTGAAGTGTCAAATATACTAAGAGATATTAAAATGCAACAGTGTATATTTCAAATCTATATTAATAATGCATATTGATCCCTGCCTGCCTGCAGCAGTCATGGCATTAGTGTTAGGATGTTAGATCTTTAGGGTTAGCATCCCGTATAAGGTTACCAAATGTTCCACGTGTACACACAAGTGTTGGTTTGCAAACTGGTCAGATGAAATGATCTTTGATTAGACAATCTATTGATATTTTTTTGTGACACAACTTGTTATATTTGTTCAGTCCAACATGAATGAAAATAGCATTTTCTTTATTTTTGTGAAACAGAATTTCATGTTAAAAAGTACTCTACATGTTTTGTTTTTTTTAACATTGTGAAATTCTTCTAAAAACCATTCAGAAATCATCAGTCGTTGTCTTGTGCAATGTAAAGTTTTGTATTAATTTATGATCAAATATGGGACATGACAGGAATGCTTGAATTTGATGAGGAAAATGAGACATGTTTTCATGTATTTTTTTAAATAACAGATCTCAGCAAAACAATGATGTGGGACTCATTGGAGGGTCATGTTTGCATTGCTTTGCTCTGTCTGCCAGCTTGTTCACACTCAGTGGATCAAAACTGCTCTGTGAACACTCAGTCTTTGACACAAATACACAAAAAAACTACAAAACCTACTTCATCAAACAAAATCTATTATTTTGCAAGATGTTACTATAAAAATAATAACTTTGTGTTTGAGTGCAGTACTATGATATAACATAAAAGTGCAGTACTCCTATAAATATGTGTTATTTAAAAAACTCATACATTGTGTGCAGTTGCAGTAAAAATTATTTTGAGCTGTAGAGGACTAAACTGACTTTCAGTAAGTTGGCTCTCCTCCTGCTGACAACAGATTCTCAGTAAAAGGAGTCATGGCTCCACATCTGATCTTCTCCATTTCACCATTTCTCCACCACCCAGGATGGCGGAATTGGAAATGGTACATTTACTGCTTTCTTCTGACCACCACTCATGCTAGGTTCTTCATCTGGGTTAGAATGTTCTTCCAGGACTCAGGTCAGACTGACAACTTTTTCTTTTCAAATATTTATATTTTGCTATTGCACGCTGTAATTTCTTCTTCGTCTTCTTCTGTTTTACTGGCAGTTGGCAACCCATTCAATTCGAGCAGGTAGTTGTACTGCCCTCTAGTGAAAGAGAGTGTAATTTTTCTGCCTGTTACTCACGCCGGTCACTTAAAGGACTAATCATGTGGAACCAGATAATCTTCCACCACCTGATCATTTCTCACGGCACCACCTATGTGTCGCAACACAGTGGTTGGGAAACACTGCTCTACCCATCGCAGAAAACTAGAGGAAGTGCAACTTATTCTGTCTGCAGGGGTTTTTTAATATATCATGTTCTTCTTTTCTCTCCTCTTCTCCTTTATGTCCAGATTGTACGATATGACATTGAATTCGATTCAAAATTTATTTGTATAGCACATTTAAAAACAAAGTTCACCAAAGTGCTTCACAATTGGTGAAAAACAAGAGAAAACAATAGGAAAACAAATACAGATAATACATCTAAATCACCCTATAGTAAGTCACACCCTGAGTAACCTTTCGCATCCTTTATTTAGACCTAAGTCAGTGATTATAATTGTTTCATCACAAGGGTTACATTTTCTTCTTTTCTACATTTTACTTCAACATGATTTGTCATTAACTTGAATGAAACAGGGTTAGTTCAACTTGAATATCATGACTCATATTCCAAGTCTTTTTAACTCAGTACATAGAAACATTTTTTTCTCTTCATGACTCCTGTGTTTCTCAGTCACAATATGCTCAATATAACCCTGTGAGTCCACACAGATGATCAGATTAGACTTATAGTATTATTATAATGCGTCATAGTCAATAATTACTTATTTATTATAGTATTAATCATTATACTGTAAACTACAGGCAATAAAAAGTTAACCCACAGGAGCATTTTATATTTAGCAAAAAATCTAGTTTGTCACAGTCTGCAGCGCATGCTGTGTGGAGTGTTTGAACCTAATTCAGAGGCGACCTCTAGTGGAAAATGATTTCTCCTGCAACATTCAGATGGTGTAGTCAGAATTTCACATAAACATGAAAAGAGTCATCCTGCCTTGTATCAGTAGTTCAGGCTGTTACTGGTAATCATGTACAGGATATATGATTGCTAGTGTTACACAGTATTCAGTACTCTCCTCTCATGTTTTCTTTCCTTGATTTCTCAGCAGCACTTCTCAGCTTTCACATCTTCCCAGATCTCTTCATCCTTCAAAGGAGAAACAGTACTTTGAGGTCAACATTAAATTGCTGTACAGACTGCTGTACAAGAAGGGTTACAAAATGGTAACAGACAACTTTAGAAATAAAATGAGAAAACTGAAATGATGTAAAAACGATGGTAAAATTTCAGAAGAGGAACATACAACTGTAAGTCTCTCTCTCACAGGTAAGTGGAAACACAAGCTCAAGGATTGGCTTACATTTGGGTCGCACTAACTGTTGTAAGAAAACTATCCAGAAAAACTCAAGATCTGCAACTGCCTCACGAAGAGGCCACAACGAGGGCATTGGGAACAGGTGTGCGATTGATTCAGGTGTGTGGAGACAGAAGGTGGGAAACCTCAGACAGTCCTGCTTCTGCACAAAAACCAGATAACACACACGACACACATGAATTGAATTGAAATTGAATTGAATTGAATTGAATTGAATTGAATTGAAAGCCTTTATTGTCATTATACACAGTATAACGAAATTTAAAACAGCTCCATAAAAGTGCACAATACACAATACAATACAATGCTGGAGTGACAACAGAGCATGCAGCATGACAGAGAGGACAGAGAGGAGAGAGAGGAGATAGAAAGAAAACGTCGAATTGCCCAGCAAAGACAAGTGTTCTTAAAATGGGCGGATGGAAATATAATAAATATATAAATCTTTAGGGAAATTACAGATACTTGAGGAGAAAATATATATTTTTTAATTTTATAATGTGAGATAAACTACTCAGGTCTCAAAAGTGAAAAAAAAATGCAGACGTTGAATTTGTCAGGTAGTGATCAGCTGATCACGGGGCCGGGTTTAAAAGAGAGACACCACCCACCTGTTTGCTGCTCAGACATCGTTCTCTCATGTCAGGAGCTCTGAATCCTTGCCGACGTCAGTCTCCGCCTGCTTCAGCAACTGTGAGTGTTTTCTCTCTCAACTCGTTTCCTCGTCCCGGCTCCGTTCGCTCTGTCTGTAACGTCGGTTCCGAAGCCGTGCTTCGTGCACCGATCGTTACTAGATTAACTGCGTGCCTGCCCCTACCCATCGCTAGCCTTCGCCATGTTTGGGTCTAGCCAGCACGCCACACGGGCACGCCGAATTACTGTGTTTTAATTTGCGCGCTTGCCCGATCGTGACAGATAACTTGTGCATATCCTTTTTGTGTAGATACTTATGTTTATTGTGTATTACATACATTCCCCGTGTAGGTACCTCTGAAGCTTATTTTATCTTATTCTCTTGTTCTAAGAATCTGAATGTAAAAACCTACAAGCCACCAGCGGAGAGATGCCAAACTGTGTTTCATTGTTTTGGTAACAGTGACAATAAAGATCTATTTTATGTTATCTTCTGTCCGGTGCCTTCCCAGTATTTACTGAATCTAGCATTAAAGCTGTTTGTGAGTTTTGGGTTTATCCTCCCACGCCTCACACAGCATATTAGATTATAATCATTATATTCTCATTAAAACATGTGTATGTCAAATTAAACCAATTGTGTTTTCAGGATTCAGGACTCAGAAAACAAAAACTATTTTTGGGGCCTAAGTATTGATTCATTAAAGGGACTAGATGTTGTAGTCCCTGAGAATGCATTGCTTTAAAATGGCGCCTGGGTCTAAGTATTGAAGTTTACCACATGTGTACTGTATGTGTACGTCATGTTTAAGTGCTGGTCCTGTACCTGGCAACGTGCCACTTCCTGTCCACCAGGAGATGGACATCTTCAATGCGCTGATTGTTGGCATAGTGCAGTCTCTTTGGCAGGTGCTGCTTCAGGTAGGGTTTGAAGTGCTGGTCTGCTTTCTTACACTACGAGAAAAAAATATGAGCTGACTGACACAACACATCTTGTATTTAATGTTTCTTTCTCAGATGAACTACGGTTACAACATTTTTGTCTTTTACACCACTGCATATGCTTTTCTGTCTCCACACAGCTTACCTGTTCCTATATTATTCTGAAAACAGCACTTACCCTTAGATCGGCCACAACTGCTTTGGGGTCATCTGAAAAAGAACAATGAACAGAGACGTGACTCTGCAATACATTTGTTTTCTTCCTATTTATATGATAGTACCTTCTTTGAACCTCTAACACTGCCTCCCTGACCTGTGGGGTTCCACAAGGTTCAATTCTGGGCCCATTTATATTTTCTTTCTTTAGCTTTCAACTAAATTAAGCATATTTACAACAGTCATTTCAAGGTGATATATATTGTAAGCCTGCCTTATTCAGACTTTTTCTGACATTCTGACAATTTCTTATCATTTTTTGAACACTGACATTCAGCGCTACATGTCTTCTAACCCTCACCAGCCGAACAGGCTGAGCTTGGACTCTAGCATTGACCTTGTTCTAAATGTAAGCAAAGCTGAGACCAGGATTATAGCTCCACTGAATTGTATAATCATTCACGCTCTTGGTTCTTTTCGCTGAACTTTTCAGCGTTTTAAATCTTGGCATAATATTTTTTAATTCTCTCTGGGCTTTGATTCAAGCGCAAATTTTTCCCTTGTTCCTATTTCCTTAATTCGAGGAGCATTTCTAAACTACGACACATGGTCTCTGCAGCTGAACTGGAGAAAATAATTCTTTCATCGCGCCTAGAATGTCCTGTTTACCTGCTTAGATAAAGCATCTCTTTCACGTTTCCAAGCAACATTAAAAGCTGCAGCCAGACTATTAACAAGTTCAAGTTAACAAGCAAGCTCACATTACTCCTATTTTATATTCTTTACATTGGCTCCCTGAAGATTCATTTTAAAGTTCTTGTACCTTCATACAGCGCACTAAACACCTAGACTCAAACTGCCTACTAAACAATCTGCTGCTCACATTCTTTGATCACAGGCTGAGACTTTGCTAGTAGGGGAACAGAGACATCCAGTCTGTGACACTGACACTTTGGAACGCTCTCCCAGTGCAGCCCAGTTTAGCCGACTCTGTGGAGTCTTTCAAACACAGTTTTAAACCTTCTTGGCTTTTTGTTGAGACTTTTACTGATGGGAACTTGTTTCTTAACTAACTAATACTTTTTTTCTGTGTCTCAACTCCATATTCGTATTTATTTTACTTTGATGTTCAGCATTTTGTGACTTCTTTTTAATAAACTTTACTCTCTTATTCACTAAGAGGCACTGTGCACATTACCAGGGATCACACAAGAAGCTTTTTTCTCAACCACAGTTATTTTTTCATGTCTGCTGACCAAAAGTACAAAGTGAGAATAAGAATGAAAAGAAAGTCTATTATGTCTGTCAAACAGAGGCAAACACAACAAAGACACCAACTGGACTTCTTACATTTGGTGTTGTTGGGCTGTCTGGAGCGTATTCTGCCTAGGGCTCCAGGGACGAGGATGATGTCATCAGTGCTGGTCATATAGTTACTGAGGAACTCGGTGCGATCGCAGTGGGCCTCTTCCATACCTGTGAACATATGGGAATCATGCTCCAATAGCTCCTTCCAGTGTGGGTCTGGTTTCTAATCACGGGATTAAAGACTGCCATTAAACCCGTCTCTGGTGGAAATGTACCTGCCCTGATTGTTTTGTATAAGGAAATTGTCACCATACATATATCAGCTGTAGCCAGTTTGAGTCGGTCAAACTGAAAAGTTAAGATGGGCTAATTGCTAGGTCCCATCAGCTGATGGCTTTTAATGTCCTCTAGACTTGTAGGTAAAACGATGGGCGAAAGAATTATTGGATCCCCTGCTGAGTTTGTAAGTTTTCTAAACTAACATAAAAATTAGAGACTGTTCATTTCTTTGTAAGAAACATGCAGGAGAGGAACATATAAGTACTTCTTCCACTTGTGTAGGCTGCACTATTTAAGCTGCTTTAGCCTCTCTGCAGTTGCTAAGCACCTAGAAGCTGCTTTACAATTCACCTTCACCCCACACCTCCTTTCAGTCGTCAAGTATAATTTGAAGACAGTATGTACTGTGTGTACTGTATGGAGGCTTACATACAGCAAGTAGAAAATCAGGCCAAATTGTTGAGTTAGTGTGTATCAACTGTTATTTCATTTTCTCACAAGAACTAATGTGAATGATTACTGAAGAGTTCAGATCTCTGCTGGTTATCTGTTTCAGGTTGGAGGTGATTACCTAAACTGTCTTAATGTGTGTCATCTGTGTTCAGTTGACCTTCCCTTTAATCTGCGTTCCACCCTTAGCCCTGTGTCACTGGCAGTCACACAACTGGAATGAAGCAATGTTATTCTGCATAAGCCCCTTCTGCTTCACAGATGCTGCAGTGTGTGCTGGACATGCTCACTGTGATACCACTGCACACGCCTGTGCTGGCATGTGTATGCGTGTGTGTGTGTCCGTACCGTGATCCCCGACCAGGATGATGTTGACACAGCGGTGCAATTTCATCTGCTTGAGTCCATCCATGAGCTGGCCAATAATTCTGTCAATCATCCTCAGAGAGCTGTTCAGCTAAAACACACAGAGCGAGTCATCCTCCAAACAAACATTTTGTATGGTCCTTTACTGCGTGCTGTTCACAAACATGCCACAATAAATATATGCACATACACAGTACTTACATCAGTGCTCATGGGCCCCATCTTGTGTCCATATGTGTCCGGCTGCTCAGAGTGCATGGCGTAAACATAAGGCCTGAAACAAGAAGTGAGTCAAAGTTGACTTGTAGCAGAAGTGAAATCAGGAAATCAATTGCCAGAGGCTGGTTTGGACTCTTGTGATACAGCTGCCAACACAGTGAATGAGTTTTCACCAACACGTTTAAATATCTCACACAGAAAAATACGTTTTACTACACAACCACTGAGATGTTTGACAGATAATAATTAGCAAAAAACAAAAACACGCACACATAAGTGCCAAACCCTCCATTAAAAAACAAATTATTAATATGCTGCTATCAGCTGTACACAGACAACACTCAGATATAACCAACCGACTTCTCAGTGGAATTTTTTAGTTATCATGCAAACTCATTATCATCAAGCTTTATTCACCAGTATTGATGCAATACAATGCTCGTTAAGCAGAGCACAAGAAATGAGCACTGCTAAAAGATTAAAGCTAATGAATGGGCTCCTTTTAGCTCTATGGTGTTGGCAGCAAAGAGCAGCTTTCAGTCTACCTTTTTCTTTTTTTACATAATTGTAACAAACATACAGCAAAGCTTCTGGTATGCTGGCAAAGATGAAAGCAACAAACAAATGTTGACACTTAGTTTGGGTTTATAGTGCTATAAGTATGGTGTTGTCATAACTTTGGTTGAGAATAATGATGTTTGCTTCTTGAAGTTCACAGACTCAATCGCTCCTATGGTCAAAATCTGTTACTGATAAAAGTACTCTTATTACTTTATGAAGAACACATTTTGGTTGTAATTAAGTAAGGCCACCTGGCAAGGAAAAGAAAAGAAAGTGAATTATCCTGTCATCCTTTAAAGGTATCCAGGCAAATTTCAAGTTTGTGCAGGAGCTAAACAAACCAAAGCCCAGGTTTCAGACTGCTTGAAAAGCTTTCCACCGTTGGCGCTCTATGTCAGCATCCCTCACATATACATCAGAAGACTCCCATGCACATGTGGCAGCCAATCAGAGGAAAGCTAATTAAAAGGTAGAAGGAGCTAAAACATTTTGTTTTGGACATTCAGTGGACTGAGGGTCCTGCTGTGGCACACACACGGCAAGGAGCTCTTCTACTTTACATCCAAGTCACTTTCTCTCTGTCGTTTAAAGGGAGAACAACAAAATAAAACTCACCTTTCTCCTTCAGGTAGGTGAAGCCACTGCAGCATAGTAAGTATCCTCCTCTCCAAGGGAATGGCACTGGAACACACACACACACACACACACACACACACACACACACACACACACACACACACACACGCACACACACTCGCTATAGGCACAGCATATC
>VUQR01011376.1:0-46528 GCA_015108515.1 Hemichromis elongatus
GCAAAAGGATTCCCGACCAAGTATTGAGTGCATAACTGAACATAATTATTTGAAGGTTGACTTTTTTTGTATTCAAAACACTTTTTTTTTATTGGTCGGATGTAATATGCTAATTTTTTGAGACAGGAATTTTGGGTTTTCATGAGCTGTATGCCAAAATCATCCATATTAAAACAATTTAAGGCTTGAACTACTTAAGTTGTGTGTAATGAATCTAAAATATATAGAAACTCTAATGTTTATCAGTACATTGCAGAAAATAATGAACTTTATCACAATATGCTAATTTTTTGAGAAGGACCTGTAGTTCCACTAACCTGTGCGCAGGTATCTTTTGTGCATACTGAATTACTGCAAGATCCACCAATGCAACAGGACAAGCATTTAAAGAAAAATAAAGAATATATAGGTTATTGCATTTAGAAGAGTGTGAAATTTATAAGTGTAAATATTATGTGTGTTTCTGTTTCCTGATCTTACCTCTGTGCACTTGATCCTGCTGTCGGGACAAGACAGAGTTGAATGTTAGACCTGAATCTTACAAATGCATTTCCCCAAAACTTGTTTAAACAGCAGAGTATGGAAATTATTTAAGACCTATTTTTAATACAAATTTAGTCAGGAAACAGCATATCAAATGTCATAACTGAGAAATGTTTTTTTAAATTGCAGGTTGTGTAGTGTTAAATAGTGACATGAATAAGTATGAACGATTTGGTTTGAATTTTTATCGAGAAAACATGGGAGGTGTTCACCACTCTGTGAGAACAAATTAGGTATCATGCTCATCAGTCTAACTTATTTATTTATGGTTCATGGCTTTCAAAGATTATAAACAATCCAGAGGAGTTTCTGTACACAAGAAACGGGGCTAAAAAATGAACTCTGGACAGCTGTGAACGTCAGGCCATTAGTCTGCACTGCACTGGAATCATTAGTACACATGGCAGGGGCAATTTTTACATCTGTGAAGGCACACTGACGACATTCAGATGACATGGAAGGCTTATTTCACAAAAACGATGTCAACCCAATCTCTGCACATATTACAGCAGCATAGCTCGGCAGTAAATGAGTTCAGGTGCTAAAGGGAAATGCCTGAGGCATGCGAACAATGTGGTAAACATGTCCCATAAGGGTAAATTAATGATCCCAGGGTTTTCTGAATTTCTGGGTTGAGGATTCTCAGTAAATATTTAGTGAATTTAGATTTGGGTTTGGGTTTTAGTGCTCAAGTAGTTTTGAATTCCTGGTAGTCTTGAGTGCTTAAAAGAAGACAACTGAGAATTTAGTATAGTTACGTTATATATCTTAGCAAGCACTGAGCATGCTGCTACAGGAATGTGAAATTCACCGAGAAACCCACAGATCCTCACGTTGACATGACCGCTGTGGCACTGGGCAAACCTCCATCGGCCGCACTCCTGCTAAACAGGTGACAATAAAGCTGAGAGTGACAGGACCTAGTGCTGCTGAATCTTTGATTTTATTTCATTTTGCTGTGTTTTACTTGCATCTATTTGAAAGAGTGAGTGTAAAAACAATAGCTGGAATATGCAGAAAATAAGTTTATTGTAAAACTAATTTCTTCAAGTCAAAGACAGTTGCATATAATTTAATTTTTGCTTGATGCAATGTGCATAATGATAAAAGATTAAAACTGATAAAATATTTAAAAAGAGACTTTTTTCATTTGATTCAATTTTACATGATGGATTATGCAGAAAAATAGAATTGGACTGAAAGGTCTATTGCTTTATTACATATTCAGGTTGTGTTTCATGGTTTTAAAAAGTATCTAAGTAATAAAGTAATAATTACTAATTACATTTGAAAATAACTAATCAGTAAAGCAACTGGATTACTTTATTAGAGAAGTAATCAGTAATTAGTAACTAATTACTTTTTTAAAGGTAACTTGACCAACACTGATTAAAGTGCCCTTTTGTTTAAACATTCAGCCACTTAACCATTAACCATTTCATGTTTTCCATGTAACTTTGCAATCCACACCCATCAGTTACAGCTTGTTCATTAATGAGGTTGTAGAAGTGCATCAAAAACCACCTGTACATGTTTGCTGACTAAAATAATATAATGCTTATTTTCTCCTAAGAGTGTATATTATTAAAATGCTGACGTTAAAAAGGAGCTCCTGTTCTTTTCTAAGAGACTGGTTACAGACAAATGTTGAAACTGTCAACAATACCAGCGTCATATCAGGGAGAAGAAGCATTTGGTACGTCACAAAATGAGTAAGAAGATACACGTAGCTTTAAAATCGTGCTACTGAAATAATACTTGGGCAAAATGTTTCTGGTTTTGTAATAATAATAATAATAATAATAATAATAATAATAATATGTTTGATTTGTGGACACTTTCTAAAACCCAAGGTCACCATACAAAGCATAAAATGAAACAGTAAAAAAAGGTTAAAGGCATTTTCAGTAAAACCAGTGGAAAGAATTGATTCTAAGAAATAACCTATTGTTGGTCTTATTTCTCTGCTTAAGCCTTTCATTGTTGTCCAGAAACTACCTAGACACGCCCATGGACCGCACTGTTGTTGCCCCATTTTGACTCGTTCTCACATACACCATTATTCATGGCTTAAATAAATACTGGTGTCATTAAAAAGCAAATATGTATAAATCCACAGCTGAAATAAGCACTGTTACTTGTGTTTGAAGTTGACAGTTAAAGGAAGTTCAAGAGCAAACTGAACATGAGTGGGATTTTTTTAAAGAAAAAATTATATTGTCTTATAAATATACATACATTTAGGTTTAGATAGTGTTTAAAGTGCATAACGTGTAGGTCTCTTAATCCACTGGAAAGAAACCCTGTCCGAGGCAAAATGACCATCGTTCTTATGTAAGTATTATGTAAGTGTCAGCGTTGCACATCAGCTGACTAATTTCCTCCCACACTCTGGCAAAATAGTTTTTAGCTAACGTTAACTGAACCTGAGCAAATAAAGCTCGTGTGGATTAATGCACATTCGTTGTTGTTTACAGCAGGAGGGCAACATTTGTGGGGCTACAATAGTCATGTTCCTTATGATTCGTAGGTCATGGGAATAAAGGAACATGAAAATATTTCAGCATCAACTATAATGAGATGATTTTATTGTCAGTTTCTGAGATATATTCTTCCAATCATGCCACCAGTTTTTCCTCTTAATAAGCTGGTGACTCTCATAAGTTAAAGACACAAAACTTTCTCTTACCAAAGGAGCTCCCCAGTAGGTAAACCAATAGGAATAGGTAGCATGCTCTCATAATGCAGCGAGTCTCATGAGATGTGCTTTGTGCTGAAAATCACTGGGGAGAGAAGAAGAGAAAGCAAGTGACACAGTCATCCAGGCATTACAGGAATCACATAAATAGCCGGTGGATTAGTGACCATGATGTTAAAACAACTGCACTCAGCACCAACGCGTTATATATCACAAATGATCTCGGTCAGACATCATCAAATCAGAGGCGTGCCACTTGTGGCTCCAGCCATGTAAAGCTTTAACATTATATAACCAATCTTTTTAGGCAAACAATGAAAAGTCAGTTCATTACTGACCTTTTACTCTCATGCCTGTGTGTTTAGTGGCTGAAAGGAATCAGGGAGTGGCTGTTAGATGTCGTACGTACAGCCACATACAGTGAACTTTAACATTAAAGCATGATGAGAGAACCGAAGTATCAATGGAAGGAATGCTGTAACCCTACCTCAGACTGGGTATAACAATGAAAACAAAGACAACACTCACTTGACCCTGCTCATAAAACACATTGCAAAATGTCACCACTCAGTATAGTTATTCCTTTAAAAAAAACATTATTTTGTCTTTTGTGGCGATTTCCTAAAACCTCATCCAAATCTTCCTGCTGGGTGCAAAAATAAAGAATCTTTTCACAGAACTGTACTTCTTTTAGGGTACAGTGAAAACAGACAATGCACCGATGAGTTCATCGTTATGCTTGACTACAATGTGACACTTCCTTCTGTTCCGTGAGAAACATAAAAAGAAGTTAAAAAGATCTCACGTGCAATATTGAGAATCACGTTGTTATCTGTAAATGTTGCTCCTTCACACATGTGTTAGTCACTCAGACTCACTCAGACATGTCAGTTCACATGAAAGCGGTTCGATGCAGTGACCACAAGCTTTATCAATACGCATGTGATTACTTTATAGAAGCAACTTTTATCTGCATCTGGGAGGTTTGTTTGCTTCCACAATGTGGCCACTCACTCACACAACATATAAAACAAACCATTATTTAGCTTTTTGAGTTTTTCTCATCTGTTATTTTTTATTTTATGAGACTTGCGTAAAAATTTGAAGTTTGTTCTTCACTTTATTCCAATTTTACTGTGAGGTGATGATAAAACCTTCCTGACACACACTAATTTATTCAAGCTTGAGTTTTCTACACGTTTCTTCTTCTTTTTTTTTAATTTAAACACTTTATTAACCCATTTATTTCATCTTGATTACAGTACTAGAAGTCTTGTGTGGCTCAGATTCATTACTATTAGTGGACACAAGTTTGCTGGGCTGCTAGAAAAATGAATGCTCGTTTTATTTCATATTTCTTTGTTGTTGTTTTTTTGTTTTTTTATCTTTATTTATTTATTAATTTGATAGAAAGGGAAACCTGGAAAAAAAAAGACCAGGGTAAGATAATCAGTAAACGACCTATGGGTGGATTTGATGCTGGCTTCTAAGTGATTATGTGGTGGAAATTACATTTTAAAAGATAAAAGTCAATTTAGATTTTTACTCATTCCATACACAACAACCTCCTCTAACCCAGCAGCAGTCAAAATATAACCAGTTACTAAAAAAGGAGAAAAATCTATAAAGTTATACACAAGTTTTGCAGTTCTTATCCTACGAATACGTTGAGTAAGTAACGAGTACACATCGGTTTCATCCAAAACTCTCGCCCTGTTGATGCCTCGTCACGTGTTGCAACATACATCAGTGTGCAAGAATAAATGATTATTTAAGGCTTAAATGTTTGCTCTGTATCAGTCCTCCTCCTCAGCCCTTTGTACGCCTGGCAGATGAAAGACCAACACCACTGAGACACTTTGTGAATAATTTGCTATTTTCAAAGACAGAGGAGAGGCGTGAACGTGTTGGAAAACGTCAGTACTTTTAATGCTGGTTGCACAATATTGGCCGCATTCACAGACAAATAAAAAACAAAAACAAACACATTTATTATACATAAAAAATGAAATTTTAGAGTTGTTATTCTAAATGTTAGCTTAAGATATATAAAGCAAATAGTACTGTAGTGTTATTGGCAGTCATCTGAACTGTCAGTTTATGCAGAATAAAATAGAGAATAGGAAAAGTGAAACAATAGAAGAAGCCACCCTGGTCATGCCAAAATACAGGCTATATTATTAAGGAGAAATGGGAACTACAATGAAACGTTATAATCACTTATAATATAAGGGAAGAGTTGCACAAAGCCTGTCACAAGGGAATACGCCGTCAGTTGTGGAGAGAATTTGATTGTAAATTTAAAATCAGATTTTTCAACACACCTCTTGTTATGTCCTCATACTATAAAGAAGCTAATATAGAACTATGTTGGAGAAAATGTGGGGAAGTAGAAGAGTATTTACACACTTTGGGGGAAAGTGTCCACTAATTCAAGGATTCTAGACAAGAATCAAAGAAAAAACTGTGAAAATCCTACAAGTTAATCCTCCACTAAATACAACCATATTTCTTTTAGGAGTGATACCTGGAGAGACATATAGCCCAGAATGAAGTATATCCCACAGATAATCCTATTGATAGCTAATGAGAACTGTGAACTGGAAACAAACAAGCCCACAATCCATAACACAATGGAAACAGACTGAAAATAGTTCACACAATGGAGCGAATGACAGCAAGCTTGCAACTGAAAATGGACATCTGCTACCAGAGATGGAACTGTGTGACCAGATACATGGATGAATGAATGTTGTACTATATAGCTATGACACTTTATTTTATTGATCTTGGTCTGTTGTGTTTTTCTTTTTCTCCTCTATGGTCCCTTGTCAGACAATGTTAAGATTCTGTTTGTCTGCTCGTTTATTATCAGAAAGATGAAAAACAAGCCATCCTTCCTAAAGACTGCTTTCATTTTTGAATAAAATAAGTAAAAATGAATGCCCTTATTTGTCACTTGCAGTTGCCTTCTTTGAAAATTGCACTGGTACCACTGTAAGCAGCACGGTGCTGTCTGTTCTTCGAGGATAAACCACCGACCTCAGTTTAATAAGGTAGCTGTTATTCCCATGAATGAAATCCCTAAACAGGACGTTGTCACTGAAGGTACAGACTCACACGGCAAGAAGGACCAAATTATTATAAGCTGAAGGGATTTTCTGCTTTATCTGCATCTATTTGTTGCTGAATAACAAACCTACATAGACCAGTGATTAAACATTAAACATCTCTTGAATAGAAGTAGATCTATGAGTTAAGCCTATGATAAGCTTTAAAATTAGCAATATGTTCTTTTGATGGAGTTTCAGGGCTGGATAGGAACCTAAATGAATATTACAGCATGAAATCAAAGCCAGATTCCTTACCAGATCAGGTCTGTGGGTAGAGTTGTTCAGGTCTTGTATATCACCTCTGTTAAACACTCTCTCCTGACACTTGAAGCACCTGCGCACGAGTGAAGGGTGTGTTTCCTTGTGACTGTGACACCGGTGATGATGTCTGAATCCTACCTGTTGCTCAAGAGGGCCGGCCCTTTTTCTTTTTCATGTAGGAGTCTATTATACTATTATACTGTAATCAGAGCTTTTATGTAGATGACGGCATGTGACTTGCTGCTTTGTATATGAATGTCTGTATAAAGGGAAGCAAGAGAGGGAAAAACGCATGTGACATAAAGTTATTTCTGAATAACAGGTTACGCTTTCACTTTGTTTGTTTTTGGATATCTTGTCAACTTGGTGTGGAGAGCAAAATAAGGGCTTTTTTCCCAACGATGAAAAAGAGATTTTATCCATCTTCAGGCTTTAAAGTGATGAATTTTCTCTGTACATTAAGTAACTTTTAGTTGCTGTTCATTCTGACGAGGCACTGTAAAATCAAGATATGTACAGTAAATGTTGCGTCAAACCATTTTGAAAACAAGTTTTATCCCCCTGTTGTTATTACAAACACGTACACAGCATGGCATCCACACACAGATCCAGTTAAACTGGTTTGCTGCTCTTTGGCTGAAAAGAGAACTGAATACAGTTTTTGCTACAGGGAATTTTTTCAGGCAACATGGAGTCTGACCGGTATGGTGAGAACATAAATCAGAGTTATTTCACAATATGAAAAAGGAGAAGAAATCCCAGCATGTTCTCAAATACCTCAATATTACCTTAAAATAGTATTTAAGCCTGAGCCCAACTCATACATGCAACGTAACACTGAACTGTTTGGGATGTCATGGATGGAGTTCCAGCATCTTATTACAACAAGACGTCCAGGTGTACTAGTTTACCCTGGTGAATTAACGGCAAGTGGCCGCGCTGCCTCTTACTGCCAACACTCTTTACTCACCTGAACTATGAGGTGAGTAAAGAGTGCTCACCTGTAAAGAGGCTGTCTGAGAACCTTCAGTTCATCTGTGAGTGACATTCTTGTGCACTCAAGAAAAATAATACTAAGTCACACTTGCAGGTGTATGAGTCTTATCGCTCCTCTTGAAGTTGTCGGTTTGTTTGTGCACATTGTCTGTTTTCCTTATTCAACATCTTCAGTGTATCGTATTACATCTCTCTACCTACTTATGAAAATAACATGGGTATTGATATCCATGGCTATTTGGGAGGCGTATCCATGTAATGTATCACAGTCAGATGTTAGGTGCAATTAACGCTTTGCTTTCAGGTTTCACGTTTTGCTCTCCTGTAAGTTTCTTTTTTTTAAATTTTCCCATTTCGTCCAATTTTTCCACTTGTTGTGAATTCCAAGATGCCATCTTGAACTTGTTTTTCTTGAAGCCACAATAGACATGTACACATTTATTGTATGAATTCAACAAGCATTCCTTGGAAGAAAAAAATCCAGTATGACCAATCAGGCATGGAATGAGTTTTCCTGCCACCTCTTTTTTCTTTTCCATGTAACAACATGGATATTTTCCATGAATATGATATGCTAACTTACTGCTCTAATTGTTAGGTTTTATGTAACCAGATGAATGCTGATTAGCTTTTTGGTGAACCACATTTATTCACATTATAAAGCCTCTCCATCACTGCTGCCACAGACATCAAGCATGATTGTTGGGACAGTGTTGCGTGTGGAGGACGCTCTGGAATTAGACTTGGCAACGGACCCTCTACAGAATCAAGACCCGGTCCGGATGTGGCTGGAGGTCAACATGAAACCGCTGCTGAAATTGTGTATGTCTCTTCCTGTAGGCCACCCAAAAGTGGACCTACACATTGTTTCTATACCCGTTCCTGTCTTCGACAAGAGATACTGGTAAGGTATCTAATACCAACAACTGTGACATACTGTAAACTACAGTTTACTTTCAATGTGAAACCCCTTTTTGGAGGTTAATATTGAATCACTTTTTGCCAGTTTTGGTCAAGACTAGGAGCAGTTTCATGTTCTAATTAAACCTAATTTAGTCCTAATTTAACCAGGTCCATCCTCTGCATTTCAAAGTGCATTCAATGAATCATGAAACATGGTTGTGAGTACACAGGTTAACCATGAAATGTAGGATCATGCATTTCTTAGGTGTGACTAAGAGATCTGTTGTTGACCTACATCACCTGAGCGCTCCCTCGGCATACAGCCTGGTGACTACTCCCCAGCTGTTTCTCATCCGACTTACGGTGGTGTCCCCTGCTATCACTTTGTTTTCTTTGCTCGTTCACTTTCCAGTGATCCCCGGCTCTCTGTCTCCTTCAGGTTCTCTATTTTATTTTCACCTGCCAAGCTTCCCCTGTCGTCTCCAGCGAGGACTCAGAAACATTTTTTCCCCATTGTTTCCATATTCAGACCCATTATCAGTCTTGATGCTTGTTTTCTTTAAACGTAACTTAAATCACTGTTTAGATCTTTTAGAAATTAAGACATTCCTCCTCAGAGAAGCGCAATTAAATAAGCAATATTTCTAAATAACAATGATAAGGGAATAGGCAGCAAACAACAGTGGTCCACGAGATCAAGAGAAATCTTTATAATTGTTACTGTCACATCAAAAAAGGTCACTTACGGTTAAATGATTTCACTGTGTGCTTAGTGTGGTCACCACGAGCTGAAAAGAGAGCAAATAAAATTGTCTTGTGAAAGTGTTAGCTCATGATTATTATGTCTTTTCTATGTTGATTATCATGATTAGATTTCAACATTTTTAATATAACAGATGTATATAGGAGATAATGGTTTATTTTATCAGCCCCCCTTGAACGTAATAGGATAGGGAGGACATGTGGCATATTTTTCAAATGATTATGTTATGCATTATTATTGCACATTATTATTATTTTTGCACCTTGCTATAAATATAAATACTATTATTATTGTTGTTGTTACCCCCCAAAAAGTCCAGGTAGGTAGCCAATCAGGTCAGCTGTTAGCATTGATTAGGGCTATTGTCCTGTTGTTAAAGCTGTCCTTTAGTCTGTTTGTCCGCGACCTCAGCAGCCTGAATCTCCTGCCAGACGGCAGCAGCTTAAACACCCGCTGTCCCGGGTGTGTGCAGTGCTGGAGGATGCTGCATGCCTTCTTATGACAGCAGGTGCTGTACATGTCCTTCAGTAAGGGAAGATGATATCAAATGATCATTTGGGTCATATTAATGACCCTGTGAAGTGCCTTTTTGTGTGCCATGGTGTAGCGGGAGAACCATACACAGATGCAGCACACTTCTTCAGGTCCATGTTTTGAGGATTCTCAGAAAATGGAAACACTTTCTTTAAAACTGCCGAGGCGTTTGAGCTCCATTAGAGGTCTGTGTTTATGTGCACACCCGGGAACTTGAAACTGGACACCTTTTCCACACACTCCCCTTTACAGGCTGCAGCTCAGACTTCCTCCTTCTGAAAGTAGGGTACTCTGACAAACCTAGATGTGGTAAATGGGTTGCTCTGTAGGCTTTTTGGATGTTGCTGCAGGTGTGTTTTTCCCCCTTGTTGCACATTTAATATGATGTTCAAATCTGGGGAGCATGGTCAGCATGGTTGAAGTCGCCAGCTATAATGTGCACTGTGTCAGGATGGGAGTTCTGCTGACTGCGTATTGTCTTATGTAGCTCCTCCGTGGCCGAGTTAGCATTAGAGTGGTACATACACACATAGTTTGTTTTTCATTCAAATAGAACGATACTGAATTATACACAGAGTCTGCTGTAGAGGGCAGTAGTCCCACCAGGAACGCTTGATAGAAAAGGAAGCGACAATGACTGTTTTCTACAGTCATTGGGAAGAGACGAGAGCTCCTCCGACAGGCGGCAGTAAACTCAAGCAGGTGAAAGTCTGAATAATTCGCTTCCGGTTTAGTTTCGACGAAGAGGAACAGAACTCACGTAATAAACACGGTTGAGCATTTGCACATGTGAGGACAAACTTAGTATTTTTGCTACTGTTGTTAGTGCGTTGCTGTTTTTCTGCTTACTGAGGTTTTAGCAACACTCGTGGCTAACTGTAGCTAACCGCGGCCCGGTCAGCGCGCGAGGGAGTGCGTGAAAGACTCCGCAGGATGCTGCTCGTGTCCTCGTGACCTGTCATCATGTCGCGGTGGTTTAAACTCTGTACGCGGTCTTTTTTGCACAGTTTGGAGGTCCGCAGGGGCTTTCGCTGCCTCGCGCCAAACGGAAACAGACAGAGGGTACAGCGTGCAGCAGGCGACAGGTGCTGCTCCACTGTGCAGGGGGAGGTGAGGGTCAGGTTTGCCCCTAGTCCCACAGGTAAGGTCCTCAGCACCCTGTAGACCCACGGTATCCTGCACGACCTGCTGTAAACACAAGTATGTTAGTATTTGTCACACCTTTGATTTAGGGAGTCTTTGTATCGGCAATTCAATTCAATCATGTACTATCAAGGTATATCTAATGTATCTAGGCAAGATGCCGAATACCAAGTTGCTTACCAATCGGAAAATGAATGTGTATGTATATTAGATGGACGGCACTTTGGTATAGTAAAAACAATGGATGAGGCATGTTGTATAAATGGCTTTGAGTGCTCAAGTAGAAAAGTGCTGTATAAGAACCAGTTTATTTACAATTTAAATCTAGCAAAGTGGCCAGAGACTGAATATATACATAATTGTCTGCTTTGAGTTAAATCTCTTAAGCAACATTAGTCCCGGTTATAACTGCCATAGATTCAGTAGCTTTTAACATTTTTAATGCCAGGTTATTTACTTTATTTACTTGGCATTTTCCACTTAAACTGAGTTAAATATTTTTTATTTATTTCTATGTGTTAAAAAAATGTGGGTTGACAGTGACTCTGGCAAAATGACTCGTGTGTGTGTGTGTGTGTGTGTGTATGTGTGTGTGTGTGTCTGACCTCACTGGGATTTTTGTGGTCTCTCCCCTAACAACAGGTGTCTGAAGTTTATGGAAAGCAAGCCAAACTAGAAGGCTGAACCTTCCGGTCATTTCTTTCAAAATAAAGGCGTAACTTCAAAAGCCATATGTTGTATTCTTGTTTTATAAAAACTGCCACCGCTAGGGGCGCTGCGTTGCCGTCCAAGTATAGGCAGCCGGTTATATTAAATGAGTGACTTCACCTGACAGGCTCAGGTGCTGCGCTGGATTTTTGTTTCTGTTTTATCAGAGAGCTTTGGGAAGAAGTAAGTTAAGTATTAAACTGAAGTTAAACAGTGGATAAATAAAACTTTGTTCCAATGATGACTTTAAACGATAAGCAGTTTGAACATTATTTTAAGAGTAGGGTGGTTTTATCATCATGGTCACTTTACCTGTACAAAACATGGAAAAACCAAAAACCATATGTTCCTGGTGCTAGGCTGTCAGAAAAGCAGGAGTGATTAATCCTTTTTTTTTCGAAAATAAAACGGTATCTATTCCAATTGTTTTGAAATTTTCTAATAAAACTATTTTTGAAATGCAATTCACACGCCACTGGTTCTAAAATAAAGTAAACAGAGTAGGTTAATTGACTCTTTTGCTGATTATTGTATATGGTGTATATACAGGTATGCAGGCAGGCAGCAAAGATTTCGCTGACTTCGCCTAGATTGTTTATGTAAAGGTACTTCTCGACAGCAAATCTGTATGGCAGACACATTCGGTTTGCACTAGTCTCCCATTTGCAATTTGTTTTTCTTGGATCAGGACGTTTTTTGGACATGGGACATTCCTTTGCGAAAGGCACACCACTCTGTGTCCTTTTAAAGGAGAAGAATGAGTGGGAACTGTGCTTGCAGGGCACGGACAAGCTTTCTAAACTGATGCCTGGTGACTTTTAAAATCAGTATAATAATTATGCATTTTAAATAATAACGGTTGTTTTTAGTACAGCCTTCACATAAGGTCGATTGTCCCCATAAATTTGATAGATGTTGAAACTCGACATAGAAATGGGGCTGTTGGTGGATATATTTTGACTTTAATAAACTGCTCTTAGGTGCTGAGTCATTTGCGTCATGGATACTTGTTTTGCCCTCATAACATTTCCTACAAGAACAAGTAATCATAGAGCTCTAGATGAACATCAGTGGGAAATCATAACACATCAAATCAGCTATGATGATGACATACAGTATACCCTGCTTTTATTTCCCACAAGCCAAACATTACCTTCCCATCTGTTAATCAAACATTCTTATTTTGGATGTATGTTTCTGATGTATACGGTAAAACAGGACAAGAGAAAAAACAAGCTTATCAGCACCGAAAACATCCTTCGCTTGCGACCTCAGTTTTACATTACACATGACTGACATCTTTTGGTGAAATAAGGCAGATGCTCACACTTCAGAATGAATTATATGTACTTGTGCTGCAGTGGGATGCCGATTGGTCTAACAAATGGTGATGAGAGTCATTGCCTTTTTTTTTTTTACACCTTGGCTCAGGTGATGTCTCAGATGATAAATAACAGGTCAACAACCCTCAAGTCCACCTCCAAAGGGACTTACATATTGGTCCATATTCAATAAATCTGAGCTTGACGTAGGAAAATACAACAGTTGGGTTTAGAAAAGCCACACTACTGTGAAATCAGTCTGTGTTTGGCTGCATGTGCATGGATGTGAGCCACATATGTTACGTGGCATGACATACAACAAGTATTACCAAGACAGCCCAGGCATGAGTGTCAATACTGTATGTGTGTTAAAGAATAAAGAGATTTAAATTACAACATTGATAGTTTAACAATGCTTATTAGTGCTCATTGGGCTTAAAGACGGGGGATGACACACCCCTCTTTCATCCTGTCCCTTGTATCAATGACTGCTAAAGATAAGGAACAGAATAAGCTGTTAACTTTTTTAATCCCTTGACACAAATGTAACGTGAGCACATGTGACTGACCAGGTTAGACGTTAGCCGTTCCCCTGCCTTCAGGCTGACTCAGACACTATAATAACAGGGTCACAGGTGTGGGGTCCTGTTCTCGTCACTATGAAACATTTGTCTGTGGTTCACTTTTCACTCTAGTTATGGTCCACATTACTAAGCAGGTGTTGACGCGTCGACAGTGAGTCAGCTATTCAGTGATGGTCATCCTGGATGGATGCAGAGTGCAGTGCCTTTGCTCAGCTCGTTAGTGACGCTCAGTCTTAGTATCAAAAATATCAGGAAACTAATTTGACAGAGTAATATTCTGATGCTGTGCAGGGGACTGATCTTTAAAACCTTTTTCTTACTTTTTTGTTTGTTTTAAGCTCCCTGTCAGTAGATGATTGAAAAATCAGTTTTCTCAGGTCACTCTTTATCTCACTGGGATATAGAGAATTGCCGAGAGCCAATCTGACTTCTGTGGCCCATAACAATATCAAACATCAGTTTCAAACGTTTCAAAAGAATAAAGAAACACACACACACACACACACACACACACACACACACATTTACAGAAATGGGAGAAAAATAACAAACACAAACATAGAGTAGCTGATGAGTGTAATGTTATTGGTATTCACTGCCCTCTAGCGGTAAAATTGAGGACCCCCCCCCATTAAATGCCTATGATACTTCTGCTGAATACGTTTTCATGACATTTACCAGAATACATAATCATGATCAATGATATTTGTTCTCTGGTATACATTTGCTAAGTAAGTGTTTTTATATAAATTTTACATATTTTTAATGTTAATTAGTTTATTACATAAATATTTACCTTAGAAAGTCTGTAAACTGATCAGTCTTGATGTTGTCTGTACTGACAGAAAAAGACTGAATCCTTAAAAAATGTGCAAAAGACAAGTTCGGTTAATTTTCCTAAAATGTATGTCATGTCTTTGTTTTCGGTCTAGTCCAAAGTAAACAGAAGAGCATTATAAAAATAACAGTAAAAAATATAAATAAGCAGTGTGTTACAATATAAATTCCTTACCTGTTAGTTATGTAATGCATATTGTGACCACTAGAGGACAGTCTTTCGCGCATGACGTAGCATTAAAGCAGACACAATAATATCGATACATTATCCGGTAATCACTTCAAAGTAAAACCTAAGTAGCGATTAAACGATTCAATTCAAAGTGGCGGAGGTAACCATAAATGGAAAATAAAATAGAAAAAAATAATAGATTTATACTATTATGCAAATATTTGTAGTATTTTATCCGGTAGAGACTTTTAAAATAAAGCTTACAACATTAAAGTAATATTTCACAACTAGATGCATAAAACTACAGTGGAATGCTTCTCTAAATACTAACGTCTGTTTAAAGTGTAACATTACTTCAGTCACGTTACAGCCACACTGAAGGTACACTCGGTCACCCTGTGGGCCACATTTATTTTCAGGGCTTTTATTTTGAAACACACGTAACTTGCATGCTATTGTGATTCTTCCTGATTTGAAGCATTTGGGACTGAATGAGTGCGCGCTGACAGTCTGATATGTTCAGTGTTTAGCTAGTTAGAAGGGTGCACATGTTCTCTGTCTGTGTGCTTGCTGGTGTTACGGATAAGTTCGCATCTATTATGCTAATGTTAGCTTAAACCAGCACTCCGGCTATGTCTTCCCACAGCAGCGCTGCTGGAGGCATCCAAGGGCTGCTTCTGAAACTTCACGAATCACTTTCGGACGAAAACACCAGAGCGGCAGCTTTGAAATGTCACGATATTATTGGTGATCTGGGGCAGGAGTGCATGGTAACAGCAACCGAGAATGAACTCGGTAAGAAAAAAAGACCATTAAATGATCGTTTCATTGTCCGCGCCAAACTCCCTTAACAAAATGGTAATTCCATCTTTCTGGGGATTTTGTTGGAGATCATCGTCAAATCTATTGCAAGATAAAGGTTTATATGGGGATTTTATATGATACTTAGTTATTCGTCGCTCAGACTGTATTTTTTAGTAACACCGATACCTTTTTTAATCAATCAATTTGATCCAAGCTCTTCCGCCAAAACTCCGGGGGGAGTTGACGTTTAGACGAAACACAACAAAGAAAAAAAACACGTGATTCTTTGATGATAAGGAAAGTTTCAAGGTGCATTAAAGTTTAAATGCAAGTATTTGTTATTGGATAAATATGAATAACAATAACAAGGATTTTAAATGTTACAAAATCACAAAAAAAGTCAATAGTTTTGCAGCACAGATCAGAAGTATGCAGGATGTCGATGTAACCACAGATTCCCTCCATTGCTCTTCATTCCTCAGGGGGATTCACTCTTTTGTTCCAACAGTAAGCAACACATATCGCTAATATTACTAGAAAACAAGCACAATGTTAAACCCTGGTTATCTGTCAGCATCCTACCAAGGTTTAACTTCCATGTTTGTCTCAGTACCTGCTCCGCTGGTTTGCAGCAGAACATTTAAAACTGCACAGATAGACTGATATTTGGAGTTCACAGGTGTTTCCGTTGTGCATATTTTATTTTTTATTACTGTAACGACAGTATAAAAATAAGTATTAAGATGTCTAATTCTGTCTTTGCATTTTCATGTCATCAAGCATTGCAGACATCTTTACTGTTCTCCAAAGACTATGGGTTGCTCACCTTCCTCAGGAAGTCCCTGTCCTTGGATGAGGTGGGTTTCTTGAACTATCCAGTAAGTAAACAACTATGTAAGTAAGTGTTAAGTTTTCATGTTGGCAGATCTGTTTTCCAGCTACGAGACACTCGGGTTGAAATCCTGGGTTTTTTGGAGAAGTTCTTGGACAAAGTCTCTCCAGCGGTCAAAGGTTGGGAAAAGACTTACGCCACTGACATACGAGTAAGTTTTTATTTCTTTTTACACACATTTATCGTGTGTTACATGATAAAGACAGGGCCGTGACCGATGAGAGGACAGGCGTAATTACATCAGCATTATTACTAGTACAGATTTGCTTCTATATGTTTAAATATACTGTTAATTCTGTGCCTTTTAAGGACACGTGCATCGTCGTGTACACAAAGGACAAAGTAGCCAAATCCAGGACCCCAGTGCTGGAGCTCCTTATTAAGGTTGGTTTCTAATTAACTCCAGGAACTCCATTAAAAACAGATTTTCAAATTCCTGTGACCTTGCAATCGTTGTTCTTAATGGACTTTATAATTTAAAACTGGACTTTTACTTTGGTTCTTCTTAAAGATCATGCTTGTCTCATTAGGTTCTCCAAACTACGAAGGCCTCCAGTGTTTCTGCAACGTTTAGAATCTCTGAAATATTCAACAAATATTACAGCGAGCTGTGTCAGAAGAGCAAACTGCCAGATTCAGGCGAGTGTCACTTTAATTTAAAAAAAAAAAAATGGAAGCAAAAAAGGTGAAAAGGGTTTTGATTCCTTTTTTCCTTTTTATTTATTTATTTATTTTTATCTTTCTTATAGTCCTTGGAAAAATCTATGAGTTGCTGGGAGTTCTTGCAGAAGTTCATCCAAGTGAGATGGTCAACAGCTCAGACAAACTCTACAGGGCTTACCTAGGAGAACTGAAAGATCAGGTACAGCATTCAGCCAGAAAAGTGAAGGAAAAGTTGTGATCAACTAAATGCTGAAAGAAAATAAAACGAAAAAAAAAGACTTTCTGATTCAGTGCTCAAACTACAGTTTGTTTGCGTAAATACATTTCTGAGCATGACAGCAGCTGCTTTCATCTTTGTGTTTTGCAGATGACCTCTTCTACAAAGGAACCCAAGCTTTTAGTAGTTGCTGGATGTCTGAGAGGAATCACTGCTCTAATGGTCAACTTCACTAAAACCATGGAAGAAGGTGGGTGCTCCTCTCTTTCAACTTACATTCGTAAGAACTATTTAATACTTGTAATTGTTTCTGATTTGCAGATCCAGCAACATCCAAGGAAATCTTTCAGTACGCCTTTAAGTCAGTCAGTCCTCAGGTATTTCAGAGAGTAGTTTCAGCAATATTTTATATTCTTTTTATGTTTTTATAAACTTTTTCTTTTCTTTTTTTTTAGATGGACATGACTCGCTATGCAGTCACGTTTGGTAAGTCTTGCATTTTCTTGGCAAACTAATGATACAACTTTTAAAAGCAATCTCTCGCTGATCTGTTTCTTTAACAGCCGGCCTCAGGTTGCTCGCCAGACATGCCTCCCAGTTCAGCAGCTGCCTCATGGACCACTACAAACAGTTATTTGAAGTCATGTCCAAACTCTGTGGACACATCAACGGTGAAATGAAGAAGACGAGTTACTATGCACTTGAGGCCTTCCTCAAACAGGTGAAACACATCAAGTCTTAGCCGCAAAGGCCCAGCCGGACTAACAGGCTGCCTTTGATGCACGCATGTCTGCCCATTATAAGTCTATAAGAGTCTAAATATTGTGGCGCTTTTTGTGATTATTTGTCAGGTTGCATTGTTGGTGGCTGACAATATCGAGGAGCATAAAACCAAGCTGAAGTTCTTCATGCAGAAGTTCTGCAGCATCATTAAGACCATGGACTCGACACACAAAGAGCTGTCGATTGCCATACGAGGATATGGATTCTTTGCAGCAGTACGTCTGATCTGCTGTCACAGCAGTCGTAGATGCAAATCATTCAAGTAACGAGTAAAAAAGTCTGTTCACGTGAATGAATTGTTGTAAACTAAAACAGACTAAACTAAAACACTGCACATTGCTCTCAAATAATCACTTATTCACAGTTGTAGGGTACACTTAAAGTAGACTTGTGTGCACCGAGGTCCAGTGTGAGATAGACATGGATTATTTTGAACTGTTAATCATGCAAAACTATTCTGAGTCCAAAAATGAGTGCTTCTATTTTGTTTCTTTGTTTTTTATAGCCATGCAAGAAGGTTTGCCCCCAGGACGTAGACTTGATGTACACCGAGCTGATTCAGCGCTGTAAGCAGATGTACCTGACAGAGTCCGATGGGGAGGATGACAGCTTCTACCAGCTGCCCAGCTTTCTGGACTCTATAGCCAGTGTTCTTATTCACCTGGACAAGGTTCATATACTTTGACCTGATGTTAAATAACAGCATAAGCCGGAGAGATCATAAGCTTTCTAAAGTAGCATGAAGAGACTAATTGGACTGTAATCTCCTGTTTGTTTCAATGACACCAGATTCCAGAGGTTTATACACCACTGCTGGAGCGCCTCCTTGTGGTGCAGATCGACAGCTTCCCTCAGTACAGCGAGAGAATGCAGATTACTTGCACCAGGTCCATCCTTAAGGTGCTCGTGGCCATTGCCTCTAAAGGACCCGTTCTGTGGAGTTTCATTAGTTCTGTGGGTGAGTGGATCATGAGCACACTGCACCTGCTTCAAACACCTTTCACCCTTTATTAGCTTCTGTTAGTGATTCGTTGCTGTTTAAATGCTTCACTGGAGAACAGGGCACTTACCTTTGCCTCTTTTTCAGTTCACCAAGGCTTGATCCGCGTCTGCTCAAAACCCCTCACGCTTTCTGAGGTCAGACTCGTGTTTTCTGTTAACACAAATGTATACAGTTTGTGATAACTCGAAAGCTTTATTTGGTGTGCGATTATTTCCTTATTGTTCTAATAAAGTACATTTTCCATGTTCTTGCAGGACACATTAAGCGGTTCCTCTGACTCTTCCCAAGTTCGCACTGGGAAGTGGAAAGTTCCAGCTAGTCACGACTACCTTTCTCTGTATAAAAAACTTTTAGACTGCGATCAGTTGAAGGTATATTTATGTCTTATCTTAGATTGAAAACAGCATTTTCATGTCCTACTATTAAACTGCATGGAGTCTTTAAAGTCAGTAGTTAAAATTGTACAGAAGTCCTTTGAAGGCCTCATGTGTTCATTGTTATTAATATTAAAGTATAGTTGATCCTGATGTGTTCCATGTGCTTTTAATAGTAAAAAAAAAAAAACGCCTTGTGGCTGGAAAATGTCATACATGCAAAGCTATTTAGCAAGCAGTGCATTTCATTTTAAGCTTCCTCACTTGTGCCGTCCTCTGCAGGATTCGGGTTTTTTGGATGGAGCGTTTGAAAGTCAGAATGCAGCTCTCGGGTCTTTGAGCCGTCTCCTCTATGACGAGTTGGTGAAGTCGATTCTGCGTATCGTGGAAAAACTGGACTTGTCAGTGCAAAAAGTAACAACAGGAGAGGAGGTAGGGTCTCACGCTAATGTCACATGTTTATGTATTTTTCTTCATTGACACATACGTAGGAGTTGGCAGATGCACACGGTATTCCTACTAGTATCAGTTTAAACAAAGCACATGTGGTTTTCAAAAGCGTTTCTCTTGGTTGACCCTCATCACTCGTCACTTATCTCTTTGTCGACCAGGCTCCAGATGATGCAACCCACATCCTGCCCTCGTCCGACCCCACTGCTCACCTGCTCCCCAATAAGGTCAAAGACTTCACCGCCTTTATCAATCTGGTGGACTTTTGCAGGTAACTGAGACAGAATTTTAACTTCTCTTCCACATTTTCCACATGGGAGCAAAACTGTGTGGGATTTTCCCACGAGTGTAAAACTCCCCAAGTACAGCTAATATATGCAGTTTTTATTATGCCCCAGTTTTCACTTTCTTCTACCTTGGACACTGGTTTACCTTACATTATAATATAAAAAACAGCCACTCACTTTTTATGTCTTTAAAAAACTGTGGTGAAAACTTTTCCCCCTGCTTCCACAGTGAGTTGTTGCTGGATAAACACATGGAGTATTTTCACTCCTGGATGTATCCCCTGAGTCATGAGCTCATCCTCCACTCCATAAGAAATCCTCTTGTCAGTGGCTTTTACAAGCTGCTTTCTGTCACCATGAAAATTGCCAAGAGAATAAAGTACTACCAGGTAGGTTGTTTTTTTTATTGGAATATTTGAAAATTTTATTTTGCCAGTGGCTCATGAAACAAGAATATCAAGTTGTGTTTCATCATGTCTTATAAATCAAATAAATTTGATTATCATTAAGATTCTATGTAGCCAGTGAGGCGTGTTCTTCAGAAGTGTTTCCATTAAATATTTAATAAATATGATAATATCTGCCTTTAAACAGGGAGTTGGACTGAGAAACTCTACATCCCCCCAGAGTGACTCTGTGAAAACTGCTTGTTTTGCGCTCTTCTCCAAGTTTGGAAAAGAGGTAGCTTCTCATTACAGCGCTTTTGCAGGAATGTTGTAAACATGCTTGCTGCTACCATAAAGTGAAATAGAGCCCTGCTGCAGAACTTAAATTGTATGTTTTAATGTATTTATTTATTTCTGGATAGGTGTGTGGCAGAATAAAGCAGTACAAAGATGAGCTGCTGGCATCCTGCTTGACTTTTGTCCTCTCCTTGCACCACAATATTGTAGCTCTGGACATGAAGGCCTATTGTCCTGCTCTTGAGGTGGGGGGTTTTTTTTGCTCCATGATATATTTCTATTATATATTTCTGTGCAAAAAACCATAATGTTCACTATGTGTTCAGCTGCAGTGATAGCTAGGAGGCTATAGGAATATACAGAACTAGCTTAATTACAAAATAAACAAATAACCAGTTGAGTGTAAATCTCAACCCAGTGACATTTAACAGCAGGTGCCCAAGTAACTGTGACTACACACAAAGTAGTTAGCAAGCTAGCTGTCAGGCAAGCGTTAGCTAAAATGTAAAAGGTACATTTTCTAAAAACTGTTTATTTACTATAATATATCAGAAAATATTAGATAATATTTTGAATATGCTTATTAAATAGTAGTTATTAGTATAAACAATTGAACTTATGCTGAATTAATAAAAAGGTAACAATAAAAGTTAGCTAGCTAACAATAATGACTAAATTATTGAATAGCTCTGCTTTTTTTCACTTCTAGTAGATTAAAAGATTAGAAAATCTGCTTTTAGAGCCAATTTTTTACATTAGGAAATTTGAAAATAAAAATAATAGTTTGCTTGTACCTTGTTTAATGTGTCAGTAAGTTTTCCTTATTTCCTCTGATAGGGCTAAGAGGACAAATAAACAAGGCGCGAAAGCTCTGGTTTAATTTGTAATTTCATTAATTGTAATTTTTTACCATATGTGCTACCTGATTCTAAAGACTTGTATATGTGTTTACATGTGCTTGAAAATGGGTCTAGACTGCTCTGAAATTAGGCCTGAGCCACATTCCTTTGGCCAACGCAGCCTTAGATGCTCTTGAGGACTGGTCGTCACACGTTCCCCTGAAGACGATGCAGCCGTGCTACACCAACGTCCTTCCGCTTCTGGACGGATACCTGAAAACCTCCTCCACGGACAGTAAGATGGATTATAGCTGAGCTCAATCACAGCTGTTTAGTTGGACATATCATAAACAAAAAGTGTATCTCTGTTTTTGTTTACTCTAGACAAAGATGAGAGCAACTGGGAGGTGATATCGTCTTTGCCTTCAAAAAGTGACAGAGGATTCAGCAGGGTGATGAGGAGGCTTCTGAAGAAATCCAACCAGCTTTCTGTGGTAAATGATTGGCAGCAACTTGTTCATCCAATACTTATAATGAAGGACAACTCTCATTGTGACAACAAAAACTCTTGAGTAACAAGTTTTTGTTTCAACTTATGTGCCAGTCACTACACAACCAGATTAATGCACAATTCCATTTTTATTGTGTGTTTCCATTTTTTGTAACAAATGCAAAACTCAACAGTCAGGTTTAACAACATTTTACTACTTTTTATTTAGCAGTGAGTCCAAAAACCTTATATGAACTTTTCTTTGTAGGAAGATGCTCCTCTTGTCAAGGTGAGGCTGAGGGTGGTGAAGCTACTCGGTCACCTGGGAGGAAAGTTAAATAGAAACCTTGTAACTGGTAAGGATTTCTAAAACCACCACCTTCTTTTTTTAATTATACTCTATTTTACATCGATTTGTTATTGGGATGTATATCTGTTGATCATGAGGGTCTGTTCTCGCATTTAGTGGTCTCCTCAGAAGAAATGATGAAGAAATTTGTGTCTTGGGATACTGAGAAAAGACTCAGCTTTGCGGTGCCATTCAAGGACATGAAGCCGGTCATCTACCTCGACCCATTTTTGCCTCGCATCAGTGAGCTGGCTCTGTCCACAAGCGACAGACAAACTAAAGTAAGTCCTCTAACATTCGTTTTTGTACATTTTCTCTCATCACACGGAGTTTAAAAGAAGAACATTTTATGAGAGATTCAGTTTTATTAACATCCGCTTTGCTCGAAATTACTCCCCGTCTTTGATGTAGGTAGCAGCTAGTGAGCTGCTCCACAGCATGGTGGTCTACATGGTTGGGAAGAGTGCTCAGATGGCTGAAGGAGAGAATAGATTGCCACCTATGTACAAGCTACACAAACGACTGTTTCCTGTCCTACTACGTCTGGCTTGCGATGTCGATCAGGTATTTTTTTTCCCATCAAACTTCCTTAAGGCTAATTGACATGTTGGCTAACAAATCCTCTAAAGAAAACAGAGAATTCCTAAAAGATGACAAATTCTTTATGAGAGCGAAGAAATTTTTTTTGTGTGTGTCTAATGAGAAGTGCATGCGCTATTAAACTTTAGTATACCCTGTCGAGCAGTCATAGCAAACACCAGCTGAGTGCCATCAAATAGGTTTTCCCATTTAAATAAACCTTGCTGAACAACATATATTGCAGCTATGTGGAGGTGTCATAGTGGATGATCTGTATTGACTTTATTATGTAAAGCGGCCCACATAGAACGTATTTTCCAGGCCACTTTATAGTCTGTTGTGATAGGAATAAATGAAAAAATTGAAGAAACGGCACTAAACCTTAAGCACAGTTGTTCGCTGCCTTTTTTAGAGCCTGACTTTTTTCTTTCTGGATGTCTTTGCCAGGTAACCAGACAGCTGTTTGAACCACTGGTTATGCAGCTCATTCACTGGTTCACAAACAACAAGAAGTTTGAGAGCCAGGACACAGTTGCTGTTCTAGAGGCCATCCTGGTAAGCGTTTAATATAAATTGTTTTTATTCCCCTGTTTCTCTGTAATAGTTTAAGTCTCACATGGTTTGCTCTCTTCAGGACGGCGTGGTCGACCCGATGGACAGCACTCTCAGAGACTTCTGTGGCCGCTGCATTGAAGAGTTTGTCAAATGGTCTATCAAGCAAACCACCCCCAAGCAGCAGGAGAAGAGTCCCACCAACATGAAGTCTTTGTTTAAGCGCATCTACAGCTTGGCTCTCCACCCCAATGGCTTCAAAAGACTCGGCGCTGCCTTAGCATTCAATAGCATCTACAGACAATTCAGGTGGAAAGGAATTCTGTCTGTCTGCTTGCATTTTTCCCTCTAAATTGTGACCATGTTAGTTAACTAGGTCCTTTGAATTTAGGGATATTATGCTGTGCTGAATGCAGTCGTCTGTGTCTCTCTCCAGGGAGGAAAATTCATTGGTGGAACAGTTTGTCTTCGAGGTTCTCGTCATATTTGTTGAAAGCCTGGCCCTTGCACACTCAGATGAACGATCAATGGGTAGTTGTCACATCAGTTTTGTAGACAGCGCACTCAGATTTTCATGTCATTTTATTTATGCCAGAATTTGAGCAAACTGATTTATAGGAAGTATATTTCAAGAAAATGTGCAAAAAAAGTTTGTATAGTTTTTTTTCTTATTCGGCCAAATATGGTGAATGATATTTTTATTATGATTTATGATGCTTTTCTTGCTACTCCCTCATACTCAGGTACTTTGCAGCAGTGTGGCAGTGCCATTGACCATTTAAAAAGAATAATCAAACACAAGGCTCCTAGTCTCAATCAGCACAATGCAAAGAGACGCATCCCAAGGTTGGTACTGTTGTGAAAATGAAAATCCTTTCTACTTATTTGCTTTTATTAAATGTGCATTCAATTTATATGTCCAATGATGTAGCATTGATCTAACATTGCCACTCCTTTTGCCTTCTCCATATGAAAGTGTAAAAGAAAGATGGAATAATTAAGGATAAAAATTAGCACATTGGCGCTTTTCACACAGCTGAAATATTAATGTGTGTTGTTTCTTTCTTCCTCTTCTTTCAGAGGCTTTCCGCCCGATGAGAAGCTGTGCCTCTCAGATGTGGTTTCATGGCTCTTGGAGCAATGTGGCCGCCCTCAGACTGAGTGTCGCCATAAATGCATGGAGCTCCTGTATGAGTTTATCCCCCTCCTCCCAGGTGAGAAGCAAGAGTTTAATTTTTGCAAAGGTGACCTAAACATTTAAAAACGGGACATGCAAAGTGAAAGAGAAAAAAAAAAACTTAAAACAATAATTAATTAGGATTTACAGCTTAGCATAAGTCAGTAGCAGTAAAATTAGTGTATAGGTTTGACAACAATAATTTGCACCAAATGTTTCAGGTATGCTGCTACTCTAAATGAACTCACTCAGACATGTAAATTCCCAAATGTGTGTCACTTAGGGAAGAAATCTCCACCTCAGTGGGTGGATGGCATGCTGAAGGATCATGGCACGGACCTTCTGATATCACGGTTTGAGGGGGGAGGTCTCCTCTCACAGCCAACGCTCAGGGACCTAACGAGCCCTTTCAGTGTCAGAGCCACGCTGCAGTGGATGGACCTCCTGCTGGCTGTTCTGGACTGCTACAACACTTTCATTGGCCTACACATTATCAAGCCTCAGTACATTCTTAGTATGTCTATATTTGTGCTAAAGTTTCTCCACGTTCGCTGGTCTGCATAACATTATTAAATGAATTTACATCAGTTTGGTGGATTCCAGTGATTCCAATTCATCTCTGCTTATTTGATGTTCAAGGCTCCAAAGACAAGTCGAGCTTTTTGAAAGCTCTGCATTTCTTTCTGACGGAGCTCTCAACTCATGAACTGGTAGCAGCAGAGAGCTGTTTCCCACTTGGTGAGAAGACCTCACACTTCAGCCCAAGAGAGGTGGAGGAGTACAACTTCAGGAAGTGCACCATCATTGTCCGCCTGCTGGAGTTCACCTCCATGATTCTTGCCAAAGGAGACAAGGAGCTTTGGAAGGTATCGCTCAATTACAAGAGCTGACAATAAGAAACTCAGTCCTGGTTCTTTCATTTCAAACTTTTACTTATCCTGTCTTCATTTTTATTCACAGTCTCTGGAACAAGAGTTTTTATGCTCAGTTTTTTTCGAGCTGACTGCGATGGTGGTTTGCGAGCCGTCCTCTGTGGGCTTCAACATGGCAGATGTGGAGGTTATGAAGAACCTACCAGAAGTGTGCGTTCCTCTTCTGAAGGCACTGCTGGCCTCACCTTACTGCAGTCGTCTTGAAAGCAGCTTGAGGACAAAAATCTCACGTAAAAGGTTTGTGACTTCTCTCATTTGTTAAATAAACACACGTAGGGCTTTAATTTGACTCTGCAGCAAACATGCATACTGGTCCAGTTATCAAAACCAGTAATGTTTTGGTTTTTTCCTTCTAAATTTCTTTAATTGACACCGTAGTGTAGAGGACTTGTGCGCCGTAGACCTGTACCATTCCAGCACTCTCAGCCACCATGACCAGATGGAAATGGTTCTGTCCTCCTGTAAGCAGATTCACAAAGCAGGCTTCCTCAGCTCCATCCTGCACAGCCAGGTATGAACATTAAACCAAAGTAAGGTGGCTTTGATATTTTATTATTTATTTATAACACTTACTGCATCATCTCTACTGAAGGCACTGCCATAAGATCTTTTTGTGTGTTCCTTAAGGATTCATCTTATGCCAAAAAACTTGGATCCCAGCTTCTAATGACGGTGTATAAAGGCATAGCACCAGGAGAAGACAGGAAGGCCCTTCCATCCTTAGACGTAAACACCCGGAGGGTTGCCGATGGTCTGCTTCAGCTTGCGTTTTCTCTCAGTCAGCAGGTCAGTGTTGCTGCTTTATCTGGTGATAGTGAGACATCAAATTGAGTCACTGAACTAAAAAGCAAATCGGGACTGTAAAGATTCCCATTTTGAGCAGTGTTGCTGTGAAGGTGACTAGTGTTTTAGGTAACAGTGCTTTCTAATGTGCATTACTGCTGTTTCTTTACAGAGCGAGCAGTTGGTGGACTTGCTCTTGAACACCATCATGCTTTCTGTGCCCGTGTCTGGAAGTCACAGCCACAACTTCCTGAGCTTCTCACATGGCGAGTACTTCTACAGCCTCTTCCAGACGACCATCAACACTGAGCTGCTGAAAAGTCTGAACACAACAGTGCCACGCCTGATGAAAGCTTCTTCCCAAAACCCCAGCATGGTACTTACAATGGTTACAATAATACAGTAACCACGGGTATTAGAAGACGGATAGCTTCTTGTTTTCTTATTAGAAACTTGATTTTTATTTCTCGGTGTTCAGGTGAGTGTGTTGCTGAATGGCATGCTGGACCACAGCTTTAAAGAACGATCGGTGAGGAAGACTCAGGGGAAGCAGCTGGTTGAAGAGGTGTTAAAACGATGGATGAGCCTGCAGTCTTGGTGGGAGGGAGATTCTTCCACCCCAGAGAGTAAAACTGCCACTCTCCTGCTGCTCTCCAAGCTTCTGCAGGTATCAGGAAGTTCAAATTACCGCTGTCTGCCCCCTGCTAAAAAGCACTAAACTAAAACTGTGAAAATATATTAAGAACTTTGTATTAGTAATAGTACAGATATATTGGTGTTGCTTTTAATTTCAGTTTATTTTATTGAATTTCTCTCTCTGAACAGATTGACTCCTCTGTCTGCTCCGATATCAAGCATGAAGCATTCAGACAAGTGTTTTCTACTTTCACTGTGCTGCTGGTTGACATGAATCTGCCACTGAATCTCAAGGTAGTAACAGATTTGTTTACTTTAAGATACGGGACAGTTTTATGTACTGAGTTCTTTTCTAGTTGGTGAAACTTTATGCTGAATTTCCTCAATTTCTCAGAGCCAGGCCCTGCTGGTGTTGCCCTTCTTCACAACGCTCCCAGAGGAGCCACTAGCTGAGCTGCAGGTAGCTCTCGACACCCTGGTGGCTTCACACTTTCCCATGCAGTCTGATGAGTTTGCTAAGGGCTCCCTTCATCGCAACAACTACATGGACTGTATCCGGAAGGTAAACAATGGGAATTAGAAAGTAGTAGTAGTGAGAGAGAGAGAGAGAGAGACAAGAAATACATTATTTGATTTGACTACATAAGATTGTTTATATATAAGGAAATAGATGGATGGTTATACTGACACTTTGCTTTGGAGCTTGTTGATTTAGACCGTCGCAGCTATCAGCTCTACATCTTCCATCTCTTAGTTGCTGGACGCCCTGGAGCTTTCTCAGAGCCCGCTCCTGCTCAAACTACTTGCAGGAATTTTGTGTCGAGACACAAAACACATCATGGAGGAGCAGTTCCAAACCTGTTTCCAAAGAATTGCCAAGCGGTAGGTAAAAGTTTACAAAGGATTTTAGCTTTTTCTTTAGGTGGAGAGACACATTACAGCAGTGACCCTAGACCTTTACCGTTCCACTAGACTGCAAAAACTCCAGTCTTACCAAGTATTCCAAGCAAAAATATCTTGTATTAAGTGAAAGATTCTGCCAATGGAACAAGTGAAAATTCTCCAGATCCATGATGCACTGTCTAAAAACAAGCTCCTATACTGAAATGTTACTCTGTAGCTCATTGTGTCTTATTTTAAGCATGATAGAATATTTTGACTAGAAATGAGACAAATATACTTGGTTCAAGATTACAAGATTGGTACAAGATTTTGGGTCTTTGCAGTGCATCAAGCTGTAGTTGCTTGGGTTGCTTTCATCATGTCCACTCCATGTTTTTGTCAATGTTTAATTAGGGCAAGTGTTGAGCGGCAGCTCCAGCTGCTGTGTGCAGTCTACGGGGTGATTCAACAAGGTGACGTGCCGATGAGCTCCATGCTGCAGGCCATGATGGAGAGGGTTCTGCTGCCTCTGGCCTCTCACTGCAGCGCCAAGGCCCTGAATGACTTCTTTGTCACAAACGTCTCTGACATCATTTCTTTCCTGCTCAGTCGATTCACCAAGGTTTGCCTCTTAACACTTTTTCAGTGTTGTGTTGTGTCAGTACCAGACACCAAATTAGACAATTTTCTGATGTAAATTGAGGACAATAACTGAAAAATCTGAAGGCCCTGCTAAGTTTGGCAGGAACGCTGTCAGGAACGTTGCTGACGTCATTGATGTTCTTCTTCTTTTTTAAGATGGCATCAATTATCACATTGCAGAATCCTTCAGAAAAGTGTAAAAATGTGATCATTAAAGGTCACATTAGGAGTGCATGCTATAGGATTGGCTCTCGGTAAAGCGAGTGCTCGTTGCATCAGGTAGGCTCATGTTCTCACAGTATCACCAACTTCTGTTCAGTTAACCAGGGGAAATGTTCCTCATCTTCAAATTTCCGACGTGACTGGTTATGTTGCTGCTCAGTCTAGCAGCAGAGCACACATTCAGCATTCAGAGCTAATTCAACTGGGCATGTAAAGTTTTCTGTCACCTCTGCAAGACTCAATCTGATCAAGCATAAAGCCAGTTTCATTCCATTTAGTACATCTTTTTTTTGTTGACACTGTCTGTGTTGTTGTGCTGGCCGCTATTGGCCACTGCCCATCAAATGAAAGACGAGACACTCTGTCCCATTCTGTTTTTGTGTCATCATAATTATTTAAACTGAACTATCACAGTGACTTTGCTCGAACGATTGTTCATTTCTCACTTTCAGTCAAACGAGACAGCCTTTGAGGTCCAATTACTGAAGAAGAATGGCTGCTACAAGCTGATGGAGCTTTTGTATTCACGGCTTCCCAAAGAAGAGGTTTACTCAAAAGAGTCCCGCATTAATCAAGCCTACTGTCGCTCTGAGAAAACAGAGGGAAACGAGATGTCCAAGACTTTAATCAAGTAGGACTCTCCAGAGTTTTGGTCATTTAAATTTCATTTTTATTCCATTATTAAGACGTTCATTCATCATATTACATGCATGATTGCATGCATTTTATTTCAATTAGGTCGTGTTTTGAAGCCTTCACTGAGAACATGGCTGGTGAGACTCAGCTCCTTAAACTCCGGAGACACTATCACTGCACCGCGTACAACTGCGCCATCGCCGTCATCAGCTGCAGCTTCAGCGAGCCCAAATTCTACCAAGGCTTCCTCTTCAGTGAGAAACCTGAGAAGGTAGTGCTTTGTTTTTATAAATACACCAAAGTCTCTTGGATGATGTAGTTTAGTGCAATGCAGTACAAACTACTTTTTTTTAGTTTGTTTAATAGAAAATTAGAATATATTGCTCATAATTACACACTGATTAGTCTGTAATTTAAAATTAAACAGAAACACTTGTGTTTTTTATCTCTGCTGGCTGAATAAAGCATGTTGGTCTTGTAGCACATGACCCTTTAGCTAGGATTATGTGCTGGAATTGGGAGGGTTAACCGCAATCTACTGACATCTAGTGGTGACATTTAAACACTGCAACTTGTAATTCATATAAAGTGGTAAAAAGTTTACTGTGACTTCACAGAACCTTCCTGATGGTGCTTTTTTTCCCCCCAGAATCAGTTTATTCTTGAAAACATTATTGATGTTGAAAGGACCTACAGCTTTCCAATTGAAATTGAGGTATGTGGGTTTTTTGTTGTTTTTTTGTACTTTGAGTTTTAGTCATGGTTTATTTTATTTTATTTTTTTTAAACATTGCAGGTCCCGCTTGAAAGAAAAAAGAAATATGTTATGATTCGAAAAGAAGTAAATGAAGAGAATGGAGGTAAGAAGTGTTTCTGTTTGTTACATACGTGTAAATGTAGCTTACTGCAAGTCGTGCATCTTTTACAAGTTAATGATGTGTGTTTCTGTGATTTATGTTGTGGTTTCCACAGAAGCTCCTGTCTATCTGTCCTCTCAGTCATACATGGCTGACAGCAGCCTGAGTGAGGAGATGAGCCAGTTTGACTTTTCCACAGGAGTCCAAAGCTTTTCCCTCAGTTCCCAAAACCCAGAAGGACAAAAACGGGCGGTTGCAAAAAGAGTTAGTTTTTTCTCACTCTTTTAAAATTAGATTTTAAAAAGGCTAAATGTAAACCATTGCTAAGGATAAATGATCTGCTTTCTTAAAATGTCTCTGGTTTTGTGGTTATGGAGAAGGTTTGCTGACGTGTTTGTAAATGCAGGAAACAGAGGAGATGAGTCCGTCCCAGGATGCAATGGTTGATCTAGAAATGGATGAGCTAAACCAGCATGAATGCATGGCGACCATGACTGCTCTTATTGGGCACATGCAAAGGAACAACATAACCCCCAAAACTGAACAGGTCAGTGTCAAATACAGACGGTTTTCATAACTTGAACAGGATTAGGTAAGTCGGAAGTTTACTTTAAATCCTATAAATTTACAGTTAGTTACAGCGCTCTAATTATTTTCTGTAATGAATATTATGAATGTATGACAACTACTGAGGAGTTTGTGTCAAATGCTCTGTCTTTGTAAAACAGGGAAACGTGCCCAGTGAGCTTCCTCCATGGATGAAATTTCTACATGGAAAACTGGCAAATCCAGCAACACCTCTGAACATTCGTCTCTTCATCTCTAAGCTGATCATCAACACAGAGGAGGTGGAGGGACATCCACCTCAGTTAATTATTTCAAATATGGAAATTTGTCAGTAAAATAGGTTGTAAGACTCGTTTTCTTTTTTTGAAATTATTATTTTCTCCAGGTGTTTCGGCCTTATGCCAAGTACTGGCTTGGGCCACTTCTACAGCTTGTTGTCTCTGGAAACAACGGAGGAGTGGGGATCCATTTTATGGTGGTGGATATCGTGGTTACAGTGCTATCCTGGACAAGCCTGGCAACACCCAAAGTTGGTCATAGTTTGATTTAAGAATGAAAATGTGAACACGTGGCACCAAATCAGTTGCGATTCAGTGAATTTTTCAGGGGTTTGTTGGCAGCTATATTCTCGACACAGTGTTAGAATTTAAATGGATGTTAAAACACTGAGTCATGAAGTGTGTTTTGCTCGTTTGATGTCTGCTATGATATAATACATTTCATAAAAGTGACAAGTTTATCAATGATAACTTCTTTTCTTTTTTTTTAATCTGAGGGTAACCCCAGGGATGAAGTCCTTGCCAACCGGCTGCTGGAGTTCCTGATGAAGCACTGCTTTCACTCTAAGAGGGCCGTTTTCCGCCACAACCTGGAGATCATCCGCACTCTGGTAGAGTGCTGGAAAGACTGTCTGCATGTGAATTACAGGTAGTGCTCACACAAGCTTAGTGCAAATGGTACAAGACGCTGGAGATGTTGTCTCTCACAAATTTCCATAGAAAAGACTTTAAAAATAAAAGTTCTAATCAAGTCCAGATGAACAGAGAATGAAATCTTTAGGAATAAACACTTTCTGATGCGTTGCTCCTTCAAACCTGAGTACAGATGTCTGTTGTTGGCTCTAATTACGTCTTAGGTTGTAATAAAAAGCAGGAAAAATGCTGCATTATTTTATCCTTTTGTTTATTTGAATTACACTTTAGTCTAACTGTAGAAAAGGATGTCGTACAGTGGCTAGCAAGTTAGCATAAATTATAATTGTAAAATATTTTTGTTTGGCTTGCATGTTTTTTCTGTTTGTTTGTTTTTGTTTTTTTTAACAAAATGAAATTGATCTGTGGTCCTCGGCTTTATCTATTTTCTTGCTTTCTCAGTCTAATATACGAGCGGTTTTGTGGCACTGACGCTAACAGCAAAGACAACTCTGTCGGCCTTCAGCTGCTGGGAATCATCTTGGCAAACAACCTCCCTGCTTACAATGCGTCGTGTGGAATTGAATATGAGAGGTAACATTTGCCAGTTGGAAGTTGCAAGTTGAAGCCATGTAAATGAGCAAGCAGGAAGTGAAAGGCAGAATGTGGTGTATGTGGTGTATTTCTGGTAAATCCTCCTGGATCTTTCCACAGTTCACAACAGTCGCTAGTCCTAATGGTTCTTCTCAAGGTCAGGGTTACATTTATTGAGCAGTAATGTGTGAAAAGATAGCGAGCCAGATGAGCTACTTTGACACTGACATTGTGGTTACATGTTTATATATGTATGTATATATATATATGTGTGTGTATGTGTGTAGTAGCTCATGTACTGCTGTGCTGCAAAAATCTGATTTCTGTAATGTGTGCTTTTTCTTTTTCTTCATTTTTTTCTCCTTCAGGTACATTCAGTCTCTCACCACCAACGTGTCCTTTGTAAGATATAAAGAAGTCTACTCGGCTGCTGCTGAAATCATCGGCCTCATCTTGAAGAGTATGACTGAGATGGGCGAGGTATGAACTTTCTCTACAGTTGGACCTCATTTCTGTTTATACCTCACTCACCTGTTATTTTGACAAGTCTAGGTGTTTATCGTATGTTTATCCTCCTCAAATCACTGAAATCCGTTTGAAGTTTGGTCTTTTATTGCAAGAATTGTTGTTTTTCCATCACGAGTATGACTTTGGTTAATTTTTTGGATGTTTGCATTGCTCAGCAACATCAAAAACTTCTCAGTCTTGCTGCAAATAAGATAACAAATCTGAAGAATAAAGACCTGGATGACAAGTTCATTACTTGCTTGAACAAAGTGTCAAAGCACTTTCCTCCATTTATGGATCGGTAAGTTTACAGTTCGAATATATTTATTTATTCTCAGTGTAATTTTGTAGATGTAATAGTCTTCATTATTTTCTTTGTATTTTTCAGGTTTGTCAATTATGTGTTCTTCCTCCTGCCAAAGTTGCACGGCATCTTAAAGACTAACTGCTTGGAGTGCGTCCTGAGCCGAGCTGATGTCATTCCAGAAATCTTCCTGCAGCTGAAGACCACCGGCTTCATACAGATGATGAACCATAGGCCAGTTTTCCTTACTGCCTCTCTCTTTTTTTTTATTATGATGCCCACCAGTCATCACTGCACAAATGGCAAAAATGATCACAGAACAACTAAAACCATCACAAAACCCCTTTGTGCCTCTGCAGAGGATTTTTCATCATACTTTTACACACGCCAACAGGCCCAAAGATTTCAATGTGTGTTAGCTCATGTAAAATCCTTTAAAGGTGATGGAAGCAATAAACATAAGGATTCAAAGGCAATTTGACATTCAAGGCATTTTATTTAAGTTGTGTAATCTGGATGTCCAGATGAACAGAATCAACCTTTTGGGATTTACTTACCTGGATGATTAAGCATGCAACAAGACAATTTGTGAGCAATTTGATAATTATAAAAGAGGGGTGGGTTAGCAGGTGATCCATATGCCTGGGTTCAGCTCCACCCTTTACCATTTCCTGTGCGTATTTCCCTCTGCCCTTATTTCTTGTCTTAAAAGCCAAAAGTAAATCTTACAAAATTAATAGTGTAAATTAAGAGGTGCTGAACCGTGTTCCTCCACATTTCTCTTTCCAGGGATGAAGCAAGGCAGAGAACATGCCTCGATATCATCCACAAGATTATTGCTCGTCTGACGCCGGTGGAGCTTCAAGAGCTGCTGGGATCTGTGACGGCCTTCGTCTCTCATCCTTCTCCAGTCTGCAGAGAGCGGATGTACGACATCCTCATGTGGATCCAGGACAACTATGGGTGAGGTTTTTTGGCCTTCTGTCTCAAACAGATCATAGTTTACCATATTTTTTGTTTGTCTTATTGGTTTTTTGTTGGTATTAGTGTTTTCAGATTTGTCCAGTGCTTTTTTTCAGTAGGATCGTCTGACTGCGTTTTTCAATTTACGTGTTATTTTTCCTCCAGTGATGATGAAAGCATGGAAGACAACACCTCACTGGAGATTTTAAATACCGCTAAAGAAACCCTGCTTCAGGGTTTGTCAGAAGAAAATCAAGGCCTTCAGTAAGCACCCCCCACGGGACTTTTACTATTTTTAATATAAATTTTTGCTTTTATTATTTCCACGCTGATATAATGACATACTTTCCACAGTGGGGTTTTTGTATTTATTTCATCTTTTGTCGACCCTTTTGATGTCGTGTACTGCTTGTTCCGTCTTTTCAGGCTTTATGTTTGTAACTTCTGGAGTCAGGAGAAGCGCCTCCCCACTGCAACCCTTGAGCGAATGTTGATGGTGCTCCGTTCTCTGTACTCATGCAAAATAGAGAAGTGCTTTTTAAGCCTGGCCACCAATCTGCTTCTGGAAATGACGAGCCAGAGTCCGGACTTTAAACGAAACATGTTTGAGTATCCGCTGTCCGAGTGCACCTTCCAGGTCCGCTTATATCATTCTTGGATTCATTTACAGAAAAGAAGAAGCAGCTTTATTTGTTTATTTTTATTTTTTTTAATCGTCTTTTTACTAAGAAGCCTGATCTGTGAACTCTTTTTTTTTTATTTCACTCTGTAGGACTATGTGATTGATTCCAATTGGCGCTTCAGGAGCACAGTAATGACCCCCATGTTTGTTGAAACTCTAAGCTCTCAAGGCCCAGAGAGTGTGGCAGCATCTCAGTCTGGAGCGATGAAGGGAAAGCTCCGAGCCACGCAGACTTCACTAGAGTTCAGTCAGACACAAACAGAAGGTACCGCTGCGTTTCAGTTTCCCCATGTTAAAGCAGTACTGTCAATTTAAACAAAATGTGGGGTCAGCGCAACAAAGGACCCGTTAAAAAGCTTTCATTCATTTTTGAACATGCAACTGTGTTTTTCCCAGGTCGACGTACTGCATATAACTGGCTGACAGGCAGCAGTGTGGATACGCTAGCAGAGTACTCGCTCGGCTCCGAGTCAATGTCGTCGCTGCTGGTGTTTGATAAGAAAGCAGAGAGGCGAACCGCAACGAGAAGACCAGTAGGGGAAGGCTTTGGCCTGAGGCGCCTCACTGCATCAACAGATGAGGTGGACAGCCGCACCAGAGGTTAGTTCGACCATCCACCTCGGTATTAACTGCATGCAAACACACCTCGTTTCATTGAGAAGAGACTAAAGCTTCACTCATTGGTTTAAATGTAAATTTTCACTTTGTATCAACAGCAGTAAATGAGCAGCGAGCTAACATCCTGAGACTGAGACGCAGATTTCTGAAGGATCAGGAGAAAGTCAGCTTAGGTTTTGCCCAAAAGGAAATCCAGCAGCAACGGCAGAAAAAGGTATCCACCAGGCTGGGTTCAACCAGGAGCCACTCAAACCAATCCACTCATCTATAATGCAGAATTTCTGTGTTTGCTGTCGCTAACTTTCCCAGCCTGTGATCGACTCGTAACTATCAGTGGTTCTCTTGTGTGTCTCAGGAAGAAAAAGCCAATCTGGCCCTTAGAAAAGAGGCTCAGGTGACTTTGTATCGTAACTACAGAGTGGGAGACTTTCCAGACATCCAAATCCCATATAGTAACCTCATCGCTCCACTTCAAGCTCTAGCACAGGTAAGACTGCCACCGCCATCTGTTCAGACAAACACACAAGCGAACACATGATCAATCATATGATCAGACTTTTATTTTAATATCCTCTCTTCCAGACACAAAAATAGTTGCAAATAATGGGCCAAAATGAAAGGGGAAACAGGTTAACCTATAAAAATGTGTTTTCTGCAGTCCTTTGAAACAAATCAATATCAATATTGTATTTAAAATATTAAATATCAATTTTTTCCCCTTGCCCTAACTAGAGAGACCCGATTTTAGCCAAACAGCTCTTCAGCTCTCTTTTTGCTGGTATACTGCAAGAAATGGAGAAACAACAGAGGCCAGAGGAGAGCGCAAGGATCAAAGAGGAGCTACGGGGCAACATGAGCACCTTCCTGAGCAAGAGTACAATCTGCTTTCCTCCGTTTATAGCATGTGTGCAGGTAAGAAACAGATTTCATAGTTTAACTACCCTTTCTGTATTTGATATATGGAAAAAATATATATAATTGTTGTATTTCGGGGGGGGTTTTTGTGTGCTAGGATATGTGCTACCAACATAAAGAGCTCCAACAGCTCAACCCAGCTTCCATCAGCTCCACTTGTCTCATGAGTCTGCAGCAGCCATCGGGCATCCTGCTGCTAGAAGAGGGTTTGCTGCACGCTGACGGCCCCGATGAACGTCCTGCCAAACGGTCGCGAGGACGCAAAGAAATCCCACCAGACACCAATAGATGGATTAACCTTGCAAGGTATTGCAGTAATTGCTGCCTCACAGCTGAGTATTATTATTAATATATCTTCATCTAATTTTTGTTCTTCAAAATATTTAGATATAAAGTCGAGGGGATTCTACTCAAGAGCTGGTTGTATTGTGGTTGTATTCCTGCAGAACAGGAAGGTTGCTGTGAGCAGATGTAATAGTTAAAAGTGACTTTCTCTCCATGTAGACAGCAAATCCTGTGAATTTCACTGATTTATCAGTTAATTGCTGCAATATCAGAAATGGATTGCATTTAACTGCTAACGTGACTTCATGTAACTGCAGGACAATAGTAAAAGACTTTATCTTATAATAACATTTCAGTGACAGTGTTGTGCGTGTGTTAACATCACTTTGCTGCAGAAAACAATATGGGAGTAATATTGTATCAGGAGTGAAGTATTGTGATAAAATTGTATCATGTCTGGTTCCCACCTCTAATGTTTACTGTGCTGTTTGTGTCCTCCTGTTGTCCAGTCTTTACAAGTCTTTGGAAGATTATGATGTTGTGCGTGGAATCTTTGGTGGAAAAGTCGGGACCAAGTCCATCACTTGTACTGCGCTCCAAGCTGAAGCCAACACTGACTTTGCAGAGGCTGTGAAGCTTTACAATGAGGTTTGTATGTCCAGTATAAGCTGGTGGTTGAATCCCAGGAAAGGAAGGAAACCATATGAAGTAATATATGAAATCAACAGGCACCAGGTTTCACCAGATTGCTTGCTGTTTGTTTAAACTCTTTTATACTGGCAGGCTCTAAACACCGAGAACTGGCCTGATGGCGAGCCCACAGACAGCGAGAAGGACTTCTGGGAGATGGCTGCTATGGATGCATATAGTCATCTGACTGAGTGGAAGTCGCTTCAGTATTGCTCCACTGTGAACATAGATGAAAACTCACCACCCAACTTGGAAATGATGTGGTCAGAGCCTTTCTACCAGGTAATACAAATGATGTTACAGTTTAGGAATTCCCACTCACCTGCAATTGAAGCCTACATTTTCCTGTATTGTAGTAAAGGATGGCTTAAATTGGAAACCTACATTTTGTAATCTATTCATTCATTGAGTGGCTTCCTGAAACTCTTTGAATTAAACACTGCTGCAGTAAATTAAGTTTAAAAATTCACTTTGCAGTGTTTGGGACTGTTAATCTGCAGAAATAGAACATTTTTGTGTTCATGTTCCTTTGGTTTCCCTACCTGCAGTAACAACCATGGTTTAATTACCTTTAGTGATGCTATGCTATGTTGCCCCACTTTATTTCCACATTAGCCCTGATTACACAAATTATATGGCTCTAGAGTGTGTGTCTTCCTTTTTTAGCCGGTGTGGATTTTCCTACACACTTGTGAGACTTAGGGGTACACGGTTGGGTCCTTCTGCAGCCTCACCACAAAGTGTCGCTAAATCCTGAAAACTGTATCTTTAAAATTCAAAAGAATTGTTTAGCATAGCAGTGTGACAAAAGCATTTAAAGCTTGTTGTGACATTTTTGGTCATTTGATATCAAATCCATTCTTCAAATGTTATGCTTCCATGGCGATTGCATTTGTCCTAGGAAATGTACCTGCAGCACATGATACGCAGCATGTTGAAGCAGCTGCAGCTGGGCGAGAGGGACCAAACACTCCTCAGCTTCATCGACAATGCCATGAAGTTGGAGGAGCGCAAAAAGCTGCTGGAAAGTCATTACAGCCAGGAACTCAGCTTGCTCTACATCCTGCAAGAGGACTACGACCGCGCCAAATACTACACGAACTACGCCATGCAGCTCTTTATGGAGGTCTGCTCTCACACTCATTTCTCTGTGCAGCACATTTGATTCTTTGTTATACAGAGAACAGTATTACGTCACAAATGAAGTGGGGGGAAAACCCTGATTATATATGTACAGATTGTTGTTGTTAAGTGAATAAGCAGACAAGTGTGTCATCTAGGTTCACTTATTACACATGCTTACTCTGTTTGCCTCGTACAGAGTTACTCCAGCGTGGATACACTGCTGACTAAAAGCCGGCTAACCATTCTGCAGTCAGTGCAGGCCTTGACTGAGATCCAGGACTTCCTGTTGTTCATTAAAGGAGAGGGTAAGTGGATCATGGCTTTTTAGAATTTTATTAGTTTAATTGTTTTTTTTCAAGACTTTGGAATATTTTTCCTAAAACTGTCTTTATTTTATTTATTTTTTTATATTTTTTTTTCAAGCTCTGAAACATTTTTGCAATTTTTCTTATTAGTGTCTTTGGACTCCCTCAAGCACCTCATCAGATCATGGGCTGAGCGGTATCCTGACGCTAAAGTGGACCCAGTGAATGTGTGGGATGATATCATTACATCTCGGTAAGAAAACTCTATGTGCAAAAAAGTAAAGACCAATAACAAGACCTGATACTATCTTATCATTTTTCTCTACGGTTCAGATGTTTCTTTTTGGATAAGATCAGGGAAAAGCTTAGAGGCCATGCTCCGTCTGACAGCATGGAGGTGGATGGCTCAGATGACCCAGCGGGTGACATTGAGACATTAGTAAATGACTGCAAGTTCAACATGAAGCTAAGCATGGCCGATGCAGCCCAGAAGCAGGTGAAGAAACAAGTGTGGAGGTTGCTCTGTCTATTCTTCAGCATGCTATTCCATCAAACTCATCCTGGACAACCAAATGTTTTCAGAATAACTTCCCCGTAGCTGTGAAGCTGCTGAAGGAACTTCACAGAGAAGCCAAAATGGACAGAAGACGGCTGCTGCGGTGGGTCCACAGTTTTAGCCGCTACAGCCATAAACGGAGTCAGGCTCAGGGTCCTGTGGAGCAAATCAGCACCATGCTGAAAACCATCCAACTCCTGGGTGAGAAGGAAAAAGAAGTGTCCAGTATTCAAATCTTAAAGGCCTTCAGCTTTCTTTTTTCCCATATTTCATGTCAGCTCATTTCTCTCTCCAGAGGACCTTCAGGCTGACACTGACAGTCAGAGTGCTACAGCTAAAGTCTTCAGATACCAGAAGATTCTCCAGGGTACATCTTTTGACATCTTGGCCACAGCTGTAAGCTTAAGTCCGTCAGTCCTAGGAACTATCGATGGTGACAAAGCCGAGAGAGTCGTAAAGCTGTCTGAAGTTGCCTCGTCCAGTGCAGATCCAAAGGTACTTTAAGTTTTAGGAAAATAGATTGTTTATAGTGTCTGGATAGAGGAGGAGGCTACATGAATGACTAATCTGGGATTATGGTGTTAAAAGTAATTTGATATAAAGTGTTCTGCATCATTTCTGTGTTATATATGGGAATTGTAAAAGGCTTCACTTTATTCCACAGCAAATTATCACACTAAACCCTTCTTTGTAATTTTATACCAAATGAATGAACAACTGAATCACAAAAGCTGTTTTTTTCCTGCAGAAAGTGGAAGTGGGATTGCGGTTACAGGCGCTGAAGTTGCTGTGTGAAGCGACCAGAAAGGCTGACGAGGAGCTTCAGTCTTATTCTCAGGACTTTGTGGAGACCAGCAGCGTCATAGAGACGTACATGACCTTGGCTAACTTCTGTGACAAACGACTAAGAGAGGAGGAGCAGAGCGATGCTGGTGAGTAGTGACATTTCCCAGGTATATTTATTCAGATTGGTGCAAAAAAAAAAAACTAACAGTGAGCACCCAGAGAGCTTAATGTGATCAAAACCTTGGTCTAAACAGTTTAACTGTGTGCTAAAGACTTCTGAGAAGATTATGTCCTCCCTTAAATGGCTGTTGCTATTGTTTACGGTTACAGAAAGCCAGTTTCCAGACCTTCTGCTACTGCCCACGCATGTAGTGGAAAACATGCTAAAAGCACTGAAGATGAACTCAGAGGAGGCTCGCCTCAAGTTCCCACGCCTGCTACAGATCATTGAGTTGTACCCGTCCGAGACGCTGGACCTCATGACAAAAGAGGTAAACTTTTGTTAATATGCAGTAATTTTTTCTTTTTTACTGCTAGTAGACTTTTACCTAAATTCGACGTAAAATATTGTTTTTAGTCATTTTTTAAAGCTTTATAACCAGAAGTATGTCGTTAATATGTCAAAAGATAATTTTCCAGATCATAAAAGAAAAATAATATATGTCCAGTAAACATAAAGAATATTGAAACTGTTACAAATGTAAGCCAAATACTTTAAAGCTTTGGGAATGCTGATGATCCTTTAATGCACATGTTTTAATTGTGTCGTCTCTCTCTAAATAGATGATGTCTGTTCCCTGCTGGATGCTGATTAGCTGGATCAGTCAGATGGTTGCTCTTTTGGACAAGCCAGAAGCTGTGGCAGTACAGCACTGCATTGGGCAGATAGCAGAGTGCTACCCTCAAGCTCTGGTTTACGCACTCATGATCAGCAGTGAGAGCTACCAGTTTGAGGACTCGGCCACAGGACACCAGCAACAGGAGTTTGTCAACAGGTAAGATTTGTAGGTGCAGTTTTTGGGGTGGGTCCGTGTTAAAAATGTTTTCAAAAGCTTCAGTTTAATTTTATGAGCACTGTGCATCAACAGGCTCAAGAGCCTGCTGGACAAGGGAGGCGCCGTGAAGAACTTTGTGGATGCTCTTCAGCAGCTGACAAATCCTGAGATGATTTTTAAGGTAATGAGTGAAAGTTCAGACATGATTTCAGTCACAATGCCAGACGAAAACTGATTGTTTTCATTGGGTCCACACGCAGGATTGGTGGGAAGGTGTAAAAAATGAACTGGAAAAGCCGACCTTTAACAGGAAGCAGATGGGAGACATGTATGAAGAGATGCAGTCCATGCTCGGGGATTGTAGCGCAGATGGTCACGGGCCATTTCGAAAGAAATTTATCAAAGTTTGTCATTTCTTTCTTTTTTTTCTCACGATCTACTTTAAAAGACTTCTTTCTTTCTTTCTGTTTATCTACACAATCAAAATCTCCAGTAGTTTGTGAAATTAGGAGGCTAGTACAGATCATTCTTCAGCAAGTAAAAAGACTATGCAGCTTCTAATCAAGACAATATACTGTTGTGCTGTTACCTGCAGAAATTTTTCAAAGATGTGGAGAAATTGTTGGGACCTAACGGCAAACAGCTGTTTGAAAAGAGAAAGGATAAAAACTTTGTGAGGAGAGTGGATGACCTAGCTGCATCCATGCGTGGATTTCAGAAGGAGCCCGGGAACCTGAAGGAATACTCACCTTGGCTGAGTGGATTTAAAGCAGACTCATTCAGAAATGAGCTGGAGATCCCAGGTTAATAGCTGTACCGATTAATATTGTTTGATTTATTTCAAAAAGTCTCATCCGTTATGTAGTCAGCTGTTCTATCCACTGATGAGGCTTGTTTGTTTTTTTTTGCTCGTAGGACAATATGACGGGAGATCCAAACCGCTGCCAGAGTATCATGCAAAGATAACTGGCTTTGATGAGAGGGTACGCGTCGTCACTTTAAAACAGAAAGAGTCGAATGGTTTGTTCTCGTCCTGGCTGTAAGTGTGAAAGCCCTCTGGGGTCTTGCCTGCAGGTGAAGGTGATGTCTTCCATTCGTCGTCCCAAGCGCCTCATCGTTCGTGGGGATGACGAGCGGGACCACCCCTTTCTGGTAAAGGGCGGGGAGGACCTCCGACAGGACCAACGAATCGAGCAGCTTTTCGCTGTCATGAACATCCTGCTGAGCCACGACACGTCGTGTTTGCACAGAGGCTTGCAGCTCCGCACCTATCAAGTCATTCCTTTAAATACAAGGTGGCGTGCATGTCTGCGTGTCCATATGTGTCCTTTTAGTTTGAATAATTTTGAATCTAAATTTCTTTGATAAGACTATGCAGTAAGAAATATTTATTTAATTTTATAATTATCATTTAGTTTTTAGTCCCATATTTAATTACTTAAAAGTTATTGGACAAAATATTAATAAACTAAGCAATTTATGATTACAGAATTGGTCTGATTGAATGGATGGAAAATACCTGTACTCTAAAGGACTTTGTGAACAACACAATGACTGAGGAGGAGCAGCGAAGGGCAGCGAGGTACAGTACGTTCATTCCACTCTAATGCCACGGATGTCAGGCCCTGTGTTTGGTGAAGAAGATGAAGTTCACCTATTAGTCTCTATTAGCTGATCGCTTAAATTATTATTGTAATAAACATTGTATCAACTCAATGCAATGCAGCAATATTTAAGTGTGTGATGAGTTTAATGACATGATGGCATCTGTGTCTTTGTTTTAAAGTTCCATCGATGAGTACAACACCTGGCTGTTAAGCTTCGCACCAAAAGACCAAAAAGACAAATATCGTGCGAATCCTATTCCTCTTTATGGTCTGGCCTACAAGTGAGTTACCTGAATTTTTACACCTGTAGCACTGAGTTCAACAAATTCTTATAACACCCACTTTGAATAACTCACAGACTTACACTTGCATTTCGTTCTTTGCCAGGAAAGCAAAACGCGATGATGCTGTGAAAAACTTTATGAAAGTATTGCAGTATGTACCCAGCGATTTGCTGAAGTAAGTGGTCTGCATATATAGCATGACTGCTCAGGACACGGTAACACTTGTAGTAATAACCTTCTTATTTTCCTCTGTTTTAAATTCTAGGAGAGCTTTTCTAAAGATGTGCAACAGTCCGGAGGCCTTTCTGTCCCTACGATCCCACTTCATTAGCTCTCACGCTTTGCTGTGTGTGAGTCACTGGATTCTCGGGATTGGAGATCGCCACCTCTCCAACTTCATGATAAATATGGAAACAGGGGGCATGATTGGCATCGACTTTGGGCATGCGTTTGGCTCAGCCACACAGGTATAGCCAGTGAAAGGAGTGTTACCTCGCCTAAAGCAAAATGCAAAGAATAGACAATGAGTGAATATATTTACACGTGTTTGGGTTGGGAGAATTTGTCATGGTTTAGGTGTATGCTTCTCACTGTCTCACTGCATGAATGTGAAGCATGTTGGAAGACAAATGTGACCTACTGTACTGTTAATTTATTTCTGCACAATCCTGTATTTTCGCCCAGTTCCTCCCTGTGCCTGAGCTCATGCCTTTCCGGCTGACCCAACAGTTTTTGAATTTAATGCAACCCTTGAAGGAGTCCGGTTTGATCCAGAACATCATGGCTCATTCGTTGCGGGCCTACAGGGCTGAGCCAGACCTTCTGCTTAACACTATGGACGTGTTTGTGAAGGAACCCTCCCTGGACTGGAAGGTAACCACTGATGAGTGGATAGATTCTGGATAATGTTTGAAAGTTAAGCTGTAAGCAGACAGATCTTTGACAAAGACTGCTGATAACTGACACTGTTTGGAGCCAGCAGATTTTCTGTTGTTTGCTTCCTCACCTTCACCCGCATACATAGATTTTTCTTCACTGAGATATGCAGATTTGTTTAAAAAAAAAAAGAAAAGATGTTTTCACAGTCATGTATGCAGTAATGTCAAAAACTAAGCACGTTCCATGATTCGGTAGTTGGTAGAACCAACTTTGGTCCAGTCTTCTTTAAAACATTGCTTCAGTTCATTGAGGTCTTCATGCATCCATTTAGACACAGCTCTCGGTGCTGTCACATTATTTCAGTCAGGTTAAGGTCTGGACTTTGATTCTTTTCCTTTTCAGCTGTTCTCTTGAAGATGTGGGTCTGTGCTTGGGATCATTAACTCTAGAATACATGTACAGAGAAGTTAAAGGCCAAATCAATGACTGCAAAGTGGCCAAGTCCTGTGGCTGCAAAGCAAGCTCAAATCGTCACCGCTCCACCACTGTGCGATAATGTGTAGCTTCAGGATGCAGACAGCACATGCTGAATTCTGTCTATGGATCAAGTTTGCAATTTATACAACATGTGGCATGTTCTGTTTTCATTTGTGGGTCTCGGGCTTTGTGTTGTCTATTGTTGTTTTACATCTGTGCTTGTGAAATCGAATGAATTCAATTTCCCACCTATAAAATGTTGCTTGCCATTATACATTAAAGAGCTTTAGTCTGTTTTTCAAATTACGGTACAAAGAAGTGGTGTTCTTGTTATTATGCAGAACTTTGAGATTAAACAACTGAGGAAAGGAGGCACATGGACAGAGAGTGTGAGCACCAAAGAAATCAACTGGTATCCCTTGCAGAAGGTTAACTTTGCCAGGAGAAAACTGGAAGGAGCCAATCCAGCTGCTATAACCAGGTAGATCGTCAAATCCTAATATGAAAGGTCCAATAGGATTTAATTAATGTTCTTTGCTAGTACATGACAATGAGGAAACCCTGTGTTGTTGACATCCACAACTAATGGTAACACTTTGTTGAGTGTGTTGATTCATATTAGGGGTCATATCTGAAATCAGAAACCTTTATAACGCAATGTTCCGTTGTTATGGTGGAGATCCATCAGAGCTCTCCACTTATATTGTATCTGTCACTTTGTTCTTATTCTCTATTTTAACTTGTTTGTGACTTGATGTTTTGGGTTTATTTTGTCAGTGACGAGCTGAAGCTGGGTTTTGAGAAGGATGTTGCTTTCTCAGGGATGCAGTCGGTGGCTCTGGGCACTGCCGAGCACAACATTCGTGCTAAACTTCCAGCCGAAGGCCTGTCAGTGGAGAATCAGGTGGACTGTCTGCTAGACCAGGCCATGGATCCAAATGTGCTTGGCAAAGTTTGGGTGGGCTGGGAACCGTGGATCTGAGTCATTCACAATACATCACACATTTAGAAACTGTATGTGGATTCATTTTAGGGCCTGAAAGAATCCTTTGATGTCAAATATGTTCTCTAATGGAGTTTTGGAAAATCTTTATATGTGTTATGTTTTGGGGTTTTTTGCCAGTTAGCTCGGCATAATTGTACTTTCTTTGAAACAAAATAAAGAAATAAAATTTGGGAAAAGTGTGGAATTTGTAAGATAATTATAACTGTACACTATGGCATTTATATAGCAATGTTTTATTATGAATTCAGCCATGTAGTTATAATTCAGTTGTACAGGGCAGGTAATCAGAAAACTTTCCCATTAAGAGCAAGAATGAATCAGATTACAGATTTGACAGTTGAACGGGATAACTGATGATCTCTCATTAGTTACTAATGTCACATCGTCCCATTAAGTGAGACTAATGTTTCTATGAATGAGGGGCCCAACTACTTACCAGCAGTAAGTACCCGTCCAATCAAATTAGTTTACAAGTTGCTGTGTTGACATCAAGACAAATACTCCATACAAATGGTAAATGGTCTGTATTTATGTAGCGCTTTACTAGTCCCTAAGGACCCCAAAACCTGGTGGAGTCAGGAAGGAGGCAGCAAAAGGCAGGAACAGTTAACAATGCAGCAAATAAGCACAAGTTGGCATCACAGGCCTAATCATTGTTCATATGCAGTTGTTTTACAAGTGGAGATTACCAAACTTGACGTGTCTTTAGAGTGAGATAATAAAAACATGGTGGTAACAGCAGACGCATAATTGCAAAAAATAAATAAATAGGGAAATCTGTACGTTTGTACACTCATTTTAAAAACGGCATCCTGCACATTGCAACAGCAACTGAAACAAACAGGCATGTCTGCTCTTTCATAAGTATTCAGATAAAAAGGATACAGGAACCTCTACTGACATCGTTTATATGGATAGGACTTATGCAAAGTATTTTAAATATATATTTAAGTACTAGATAACAAGCAGAACTTAGGAAACCTTTAATCTGTGGCATGTCAACATGCTTAATGTATAACCGGAAAGTGCAAGACCTCACGACAGCAGAAGTAACGAAACGGCAAACTGCTGATAAAGCCAAGCAAAGCTCAGCTGAACACCTGTTGCAATTTGCTCTCACTTCCTTTTAGCAGCATTTAAAATAAGCCTGTATGTAATTTACT
>VUQR01011376.1:46548-60853 GCA_015108515.1 Hemichromis elongatus
ATGTAATTTACTGAGCTATCTCGAATTTAGCCTCAGAAATTGCCCAAATTATTAGTAATTGTCTATCAGCTGAACAAATCATCCGTCGCACTGGAAAAAACATGTTATAAATAAATAAACCAGGTGAGTTTAAAGTTCTTCACTGAATCCAGAAACGACTAAAATACATTCTGACGTGAATTTCAGATGGCTACTATTCTAAACTGTTGATCAAATACTGATCAGCTGAACTGGAACAAGCTGTAATTTTATGTATGAAATTTAAAATCCTCTATTATCTCCTTGTCCCTTTAGTCTCCCTTTAGTCTCTGCTCTTGACCTTCTTATTAGCAGCAATCTGCTGCAGGGTAAAGTTACATTTTGTAAATATATTTAAAGTAAAGTAATTTTCTTCTGTGAGATAGCATTTTCAATATGCTGCTGCAAGTACTGTGACTCACCAATCTTTAACATAAACAGTCATGGAGTCAAGTGGTGAAACCAACATGTGTCACAACAGTCTGGGGAAGTGATGGAACTCGTGTTTCTTCATGTCACAGCACAGACACAACATGTTTCCCTGGACTGACGGGTACGCCTTAAAAACTAATTTTGTGAATTCAGATGGAATACCTATGCTTTCTAATACAGTCTTATATTAAATCTTCTCCATGTAGATGTTTTAGTTTTACACAATAAAGAAGGCTAAAATATTATCAGAAATAAAGCATAAATAAGACAATACAAGTGTACAGGTTATGGTTTAAGCACATCTAAATAATTTAAAGGTGTTAGAAATGCTACTGTTTTTAAAAAAACAGTATTTTGGAAACTATTGAATTCATCACATCAACATCCATAAAACAATTGCTTTTGCACAATGAGACATTACTGATCATGTAGAATTTCAATATTAAGTAATGTGACGTATTTGTAGTTATTCAAATAAGTCACATGTTATCTGTTGAGTTTTATTACATGCAAACTAAAGTTAGAGTAACATCATTTATCGCATTATTTTGGAATCTAAACAGTGTTTATCTAATTTCCTTCTCACTAAAAACTTGCGGTGTCGATAAATATATTCAATTTTGCAACGCTTTTCGTTTTTCTCTGTATGTATTATTGTAGGGTCTACCTTAAAATATAAAGTGTCTTGAAGCAACTGTTGTTGTGGTTTGATGCTGTATAATTAAAATTGAATTAACAATGGATGAAGACTGACTTACACATTTGCCCTTACTTTATATCATCACCAATCTTTTTGGTGAAGTGTAGATTGTGTAAAATTGTCATGCTGGTTACAACTAAGAAGCCTACTACTGTTACTTGACCAAGAAAAAAAACATGAGCACCAGTTAATCCATGTTTAATAGATGATACAATGCAAAAGGGGAAACAGGGAAAACAAGAGTTAAAATGAAAAACAAATGTTCAGAACTCAACTTGTAAGTAATGTTGTCAAACCCAGTGTCACAGTCATTTAACTTCTTTTTGTACAAAAAATTGCAACATTTTATGTAGGCAGTGATCCAGAGCTGAGTGTTACCAACGCACAATGAGCTTTGGTACCGAGTGCTTCACAATGTTGGATTAGTGGGACAACAGGGCGAGATGTTGGGAGTGTTTTCACAGTTCGTCGAATAATTCCAGAATTATTCAAGTTAAATTGGCTAATGGTTGGGAATTATTTCTTTGGCATGCAATTTTTATAAATTAACACTGTGGCATTTTCAATACGCTTAATAACACCCTACAATACTCCACTGCTTTGTGTTTCCTTTCTGTGGTCTCTTTGGAGTGCCATGGCTATTGCATAAGACATTATGCTATGTAATAAGTTTCCAGGGACAGAAGTCACTCTCCATAAAAACAGCGATACTGAGACTAACGTAAAAGGAAATGCAGCTTATTAACATTAACTTTTGGTCACTGTCAATGGAGTGCGAAAGAGATTCGTAGGTATTTCCCCCCCCCTGTGACCGAGTGTTATTTTAATACATGAAGTTATAAACCCGAGTAGAACCCATATTTTACAGAATTAAAAAAACAAAACAGAAATTTGAACATAAGCTTTTTCTCAATAAAAAATAATGTCAACATTAGTAATCATTTCATTTCAAAACAATTATATATCTAATTTGCATCTAAATACAAAATAAAAAAATATCAAGTAACATATGCAAACCCCACTGTAAAAAAACAAAGAAACAAAAAACCCCAAAACTGTTGGGTGGGGGGGAAACAAAACAACAGCTATTGGCCGACAGACCAGACCCGAGTTGTACAAAGGCTGTTACTGCTGAGGCACCTTCATGTGTCAGCCATAAGAATGGTCTGACAAAAACTCTCCTGCAGATTTTGCATTACGTTAAATTACTGCATAAATAACTCAATTCTTAATCAAGGGTATTTAAAACTAAGTGTTACCAATACAAACAATTATTTCATTGTAGTTTATCCTTTTCAAGTTTAGCTTACATGCCTCTGTGGTCTGGAGAAATTCCAGTTGTTAGTGTATACTCTGGCAAAAAGAAAATGTTACATCAAAGGAAAATATCAAATGGTTTAAGGTCTCTGGGTTAAGGCGCAAAAAACTATTACTTCTGTCTCGCAAGTATTGTAGGTAACACTTAACAATACATACAGTGGAAACAAATGAGTACCCTTGCAATTGAAAAAAAAGTAGTGCATTTATTCTCTAAATAAACAATCTTATCTATTCTATTTAATGACCTCAACTGCAATATTTAATGTGAAATCTACCAAAGTGCATGATGCATTTAATTTTTCGTTTATATTGGACGCCAAGATCTGTTGGTGCTTTTGGTTATCTCCATTCGAGTTTAAAAGAAAAGACAGAATTTGGTTAGTTACAACTAATTTCTTTTCTGGCTTAAATCACCCAAAGTGACATTTAGCTGAGACATTGTAGGTTACAATAAGGAGTGTTTAACTTCAGATACAAAAAAAAGAGCTCTTCCCATAAGAAGTGTCACCTTTAAACCTTGATGCAGATAATGACTTAACATAGCTCACTGTTATTAGCACAGGTATATTAAGGGGATGGCAAACAAAACCCTGTTGGATTGACTACATGCAATAATTAATTTTCCAAAGTCAGACAGTTAACCATCCTCCTTTCACCTGATACCAAACCGAGGTGCACTTCTCCAAAAGAAAAGATTTGGGTTTTCTGTAATTACTCCTAATATTATTGGCAGTTGACTGTACTATCTATATGTATATTTATCGTACTTACTAAATCCGGCCAATAGGAACATTTCATTTAATTTTTTCCTCGTGCTAAAAGGATCCACAAGGCAAATATTTTCTAGTTCATGCTCTTAAACATCCAGCTAATCGCAGCAAAATTCTGTGACACTCTCCTTTAACAAAAGACAATATTGTCTTCATATAGCTCTCACATTAAAAAGATTATGTTGATTTCTTTCAATTCCCTGGCCTAAATTAGTATCCGTGTAAAGACATGAATAGGTTGTGGGAGAAAAATAAGCAGTTGACATGTAAATGTCTTTGTGAAAGTGCCAAATGATTCCATTCAGTTAGCAAAAAGGAGTCATAGACTATAAGTGGGTATTACCCACCTGTCTTCCCCACCATGTAGTAACAAGGAAATGAGTTCTTATTATACAAAAAGAAACTCTTTGTGGCTTCATGTGCATAGCGTACATACTGAAGGCATGATGTTCTCAGCTTTACAGGAGTTTTTAAGTTACATACTGTTATATCTTGGGCCTCCACCCATTTATGAACTGCATGAGTTTCTTCACCTGCAGTTTGCTTAGCTTGAAGTCCTCAGACAAAATCTCCTCGGTGAGCTGCAGGAATAGATTCCCATCAATTTTTTCTGACACGAAAAGAGAAACAATGTCATCTGGCAGGCCGATAAATTTCAAACATTTGGAGACCTCTTCAATTGAAAGGCCAGCCAAGGTCGATGGTGGCTGCCACTGTGTAGTGTGAGACAAGGATGGACAGTTACCAGTTGGAGTGTTAGAGACAGAGTGTATCTCTTTTGTTCCCTGCTCATGTTGAGCAAGTGAGGAATTCAAAGTTTCCGACTTACTGTCACAGACCGACTCTGACAGTACATCTGTGACCTTCTTTATGGCGTTTGATTTTGGTGTTCTTGGTGGCAAGATCGGGCAGGATAGGCTCTGCTTGGTGTTCGACGCGTTGATTAGCTTGTCACTGTACATTTCTGAATTGCAGCTTGAAGATTTGTTGCAGAAAGGACTCAGAGATGCTTTCGGCAAGTCAAAGTCCTTACTGCGGTGTGCATATTCTCGCTCATCAAAGTCAACGAGGCTGGTTGTACAGGTTTTTGGAGTGCTTGGGGTTCTCTTTCTGGGATAACTGTAGTAACTTCGACAGCTTGTGGGCAGAAACTCGTCCATGCAACGCGAATCCCCTCCACTGAAATGATTTGGCCAAGACAACCGTGATGAAACTCCATCTGACGGCAAGCTACCACTGGGCGAAGCAACCTTTGGTTCAGTGCTGCTGGAATTAGCCCAGCTGCAAGGGTAGCACACGTGGCTTGGCTCTTGTGGGTCACTTCCTTCTTGCTCACATGTTCCACTGCTAATGGAAAAATAGTAGATTAACTTATAGCATAAGAATAGCCTCATACATGCATACATAGAAAACTTGACATCTTACAGCATTTGTCGTGAGAATGCGGGTGACAGTTTAAATTCTTACATGTTGTGGAGACCAGAAGAATAATAGGAGAGGGTAGGACTTGGAGACCGAGTTTCTTGCTGCCGTGGCTTCAAAAGGACAGGCACTGATGGTATCTGTTTCAGGCCTCGTGGTGGGATTGGTGGCGCATTCAAAAGACGACATTCCTCCTTCACCTGGGACGAAAAGAGTTTATGTTGAAACAGTAACTAAAGCTTACATTCTTACATTACAGTCACTATTAAAGAACCCTTAAGTTCAGCTTTTTACCTGCCAATGCCAATCAAGTGTTTTTAAGTAGTTTTATTTATTGATTTACTGCATAGTAGCTACTCATGCTGGCTTTTGCTGTATTATTAAAATACACTCGTTGTGAGCACGGACACCATCAAATCAACTAGGACTCCAATCCTAAGACTGAAAACTCTTGAGCACAACAGATTATACTCACAGCTTCAGACTTTGGTGGGACTGGTGGAGGAGTAAGAGGCACATCAGAGCTGGTTATGGCACCCAAAGGACAAGCGACTGGGTTTGTCATTGCAGCTGTTGTGGCACAGTCACTGTTGAGGCCTCTGATTCCTTCACTTTGAGAGGGTTTTGGGATCTGACTTCTCAAGTGATCCAACCACAGCTCCTCATAGGGAACATCCAGCTTGTTGAGGGTTGGTTGTGGGTTTGTGCAGTCCAACAGCTCTGGGAAAAAGTGTTCATTCTCTTCTGAAGGATGACTATCAGAAGGCATAAGAGCCCAGTCTCCACATAGTGTCATACAACCCTGCAGGTTGACCTCACTGTTACCGTGCAGGTTGCTGCCATACACACACACAGACAGTCGGTGGAAGGACTGGGTGAGTTCGTCTCGGGCGTAAGTCAAAGAGCTGGGAATTTGCATATGATTGGGACAGCTACTTGAACTCCCACTTCCTCCACTGCTACAACTACCATTTCCACTGCTTTTTTTGGGACTTTTGCCATCTTCATTCCAATCTGTTCGTACGTCCCGGACAGCACGAGAATAGTCATCGATATCAAACTGTTCCTGGCAGAACGCAAACCAGCGATGCACCATAGTATCTAACCACAACTCTCCTTGCAGCAATTCTTCCGGAACAATAAATCGTGGCATGGCTATATGAAATGGAAAATGGATAGGGATAATTTTGTTGCTTCTCAGAATGCAGCACACAACCACTGTTTTCGTCTGAATGTTGACCAATTTGTACCGATGACCCTCCCTAATGAGGTGGAGGTCATACTGGTTGCGAGGTGGGGTACTGGGCACTGTCACATTGACAGGGAGACGGGTTTTCTCCACAATGTTCCTGATGTTGTGCTCGCCGTCTTGCATCTGAAGCTCCAGTGGACTGCAGGTGCTGAACCTGCCTTTGCACTGGAACGGCAGGCTGATGCTCTCATTGGTGCGATGGTTCATGCAAATCAAGCAAGGCATCTTGCCTCGACCGATCTTACTGATGGAGTTCAGCTTTCCAATCTTCTTAAAAATGGTGTTGAATCTTGATTTTTCTTTGAAGCTTTTGGCGTAGAGGATCTCAGCCTGGCCCATTAATGTCAGTTCATCACCAGTGTTTAGTGTAATGTTGTAAACCTCTGTGTCTTCATTGCATTCCCCTGAAGCCATCTAGGAAAATATTACATACATGAATTTCTATACACACAATGAAATGAATCTACTATTAGAAAATTTTCAACGTTAACTGGAAATCTAACGTTATAAAATCCTCCTGGTCAAAGGGTTTAGAGTTATAGTTATATATCCTTATTGATAAATGTCACATAAAAATAGACGGATTAAATGTACCTTAACGTTGAACATGATTTCCTCCATGACATATACCCTTTCAGGGAACGCTTTGGCCACCTCCTCCACGCTGTTATAGTACTGCACAGGCTCTTTGACATCTCTGTCCTGCTCGAGCAGCTTGAACTGACCTATGAAAAGACGGGAAAGACGCGTCAATGGCACCAACAGGGTCAAAGCAGGAAAGATCATGATTTGCATCAATACAGACAACTATAAAATCACATAATTTAGTGGGTGAAAATTTTTGACTTGTATATTTTTGTGAATAATTCTTCAGTTTAGAGAAAGATGCTGATGATGTATATCATATAAATACTCATATAAATACTGTAAAGCCCATCGAGTGCTCGGATAGAGTAGAAAAGCGCTATATAAGAACTAGTCCATTTACCAGATAAACTAAATAACCATCGACTGTTTGTGGCTGCATCTCACCTTCATAATGAACTGGGATCTCTATTTTAGGCCCAATGACATAATGTCCCTCCTCCAGACTGTGAGCAGTAATAGTCGTCCACTGACGACAGGAATGAATCAAGAGGTAGTCATTGTCTCTGAGCCCTTCAACCAGCTGACCTACAGGAAGTAAAAAAAAACAAAAACACTATTAACAGAGCAGAAAACTGCATAATTTTCATAATTACACTTCCTTACTTGCTTTAAATAAACCACCAAGTAAGCATTGGAACATCCAGCAACAAAACATCTGAAACACAGAATGTTTATACCTATGTTTTCATCAAGTGGTGTCTCAGATGTGGGTCATTAGAAAACTAATGAACCTTAATAACTACAGAGAACAGGTCCTTCAATTAAATATCACTTTGAGAAACACCGCTTTTACTGTTTCTGTTTTCATACCACTCTTTAGCCATACAGTCTGCTCCATTCAAATGGAGGCATTGGATTACCATGCACATTTAAAGTCAGTATGGATTAGGCCATTAGTCAATGACTAATGGCCTAATCCATATCTCTCTAAAAAGCATGCTCTATCATTCAAAGTACAATACACTACTAGAGTTCCCCATAAACGGCCAAGCAAAGCCTCAGGAAGTTGGAGAAAATTATTCAAATTATTAATGATACATAATAGCTTTGACTCAAAGTGCAGGGCACAATCAGTATGCTTATTTTCAGGCATAACTGAGGGGTAACATAGTTTTAAAGATACACTTTCAGAGCCAGGATTGTATTAACACGTAGTTTAGTTAGAGGGATAGTAAAACTACTGTGCAAAAGTCTTGAGCCACCACTCAATTCTTTATTTTAGTAGAAAAATTAGAAAATGCCGCAACATGTGCAAACATACATAGAAATACAGGATATAGGGCTAATGCAGAGTTTTTACAACTCTAACAAAATTGAAAGTCAATATTTGATTTGGCCACCTTTATTCTTTAACACAGTCTCAACTCTAAGGCAGCTTTCTGTCACCAGTGGCTGCAGTGCAGCCTCCACCATATTTTACAGGTGGCTGTACACCATTCCTGACCTTCTCCATACATACTCAAATTACTCTGAAACAAACATTTCTAAATTGCATTCACTGCTCCATCAGACCCAATGCTACTGATTTTCAGCCAGGTGCTGGTGTAATTTGGTGTAACTCAGCCTTCCTTCAGCCTGTTTCACTTCCTGAAGAATGGCTTCTTTACAGCCACACTTTCACTGAGACCGTTTCTGATTAAATACTTCAGCAAAAAGATCAATTTAAAGGCTTTTAATTGATTTTTTTCCCCACCATTTTCTTAATTACATGAGAGATGAGATGCTGTTCATCTGCTATTGATAGTTATTTATACTTTATAGTAACATTTCTTTAAGAATGCACTTATCAAATCTTTGGTATTTTTGTAAATGGGAATCAGAGTGCATACACAACACTGGTCGAGCCCTTTAAATTAGGTGCTTTTTTTCCTTGAAGAAAATGTTCCGGTACAAGAACTAAACACGTTGAAAAACCTTCAGAAAACCTTAAGAACTATTGCTTAAGACCACTTCAAAAGGTTTAACAAAGTCTGGCTAGTTGTAAGCATAATATGAAGAAATGAGTGGTGGCTAAATACTTTTGCACTGCACCGTAACATTATCATGTCTTCATTCTTAAAAAAAAAAATAAATCAATCAATAACTACTTGTCTTTTTTGTAACCAGAATGACAATGATGCTTGTCAGCTTTAACAGAGCAACTAGGTTACGATTTAGTTATAAGTTTGGCATTGCGACTCAGCCTGTGACAGTACAAGTATGTTAAAAAACTGGCTTTCCAATGGTGGAGCTAGTATGTGGCACAGCTCATCAGTCGTTACAATAAAGTTTTTACAAAACCTGAAATAACTTAGAATAACTTCATTACAGAAATGACTAGGGTTTAAACATTCAATACCAAAAAAGTTGAGATCTGCACAACGGATGCAAAAGTATTACCTAAAACAAACAAAAAGAGAATAGCAAAAAGCTTATTTTGTAATGTAAACTAGACGATACTGTTGAGAAACGGTAAGTCACACTGCTAAACTCAATCGCAAAGATTTATGTTACAGCTTAAGTTTACCTTTGCTGCTAGCTAGCAGCTAACAAGCGCTACGCTGATGGCGTGAAAATATAAAGTTACTTGCCGTTATCGAGCTTGACAATTTGAGGCAACTTATAAGCACTGACGAGTTGATCTAATGGTAAGGACGTCGTACTCCATGTAACTTCTTTTAAATTGTTGTACAACATTGATCCAAGGTCCATTTTGCTAGCTTACATTAGCCACCAAAGCTAGCTATGTGTAAACACGGTCACAAAAGGCTACACTAAGCTAACGCAATAAATAATATAGCGACTCTCCGCCCACAGTGTCATATCACGCATGGAGTGTTTCTTATTAATCGTTGCATTTTTCCCTTTAATGTGCCTACGTATCATAAAGAGACGTTGTCTGATAATGTAGCAGAGCCATGTTTGTTTAACTACCGATGGGGCCAGTGCTAGTTTGGATCAGCCGGACGGAGGCAGCGCGCAAGTCGCTCTGCTGTGATTGGTGGAGAGAGTAAGCGAAGGTGGGCTCAGGCGGCAGAGAACCAACCACAATCGCAAGGAAGCTGGAATAGTTTTCTTCTGAATGTAAAGAATAAATACTTTGGTAAACAACAGGGGGGGGAAAGCCACCAATACAACCGATTTCATTTACAATACAAGTGAATTAATAAAGCTGTGCCAGAGTGCATAGTTTGTACTAGTAGGTCACTATCGTTTTTAAAAACTTTAAGCCAGAAGTTGTAGTTTGTGCACTTGCACTGTTTCTGATAACTAAAAGACAAAGTGATTTTACCTGGTGCTGTAAATCGTCATTAAATAAATAAATAACCCTATTACTTTTAGTCTTTCTTCTTATCTTATCCTTGTTTAATGACACATCAACTTGTTCTTGTGTAATCACATTCCCTTACACCCTGTCCGTCAACATTCCTGGAAATCTATGGCTAAACATCACATGTATGACATATGGTAAATGGACTGATTCTTATATAGCGCTTTTCTACTCTCCCGTAGTAGAAAACCCAATCACATCCGTTCTCACAAGCGCTTTCTAACTCCATTCACACTCCAGTGGATGCATCGGAGAGAAACTTGGGGTTAGTATCTTGCCCAAGGATACTTGACATGCAGACCGGAGGAGCCAGGGATCAAACCACCAACCTTCCGATCAGTAGGTGACATGCTCTTCCTCCTGAGTTAAAGCCACCCCATATTTGGTGATGGGAAAGTAAAACAAAATTAGATTAGCTTTATTTAAACTCCACACACAAATAATGAATTATCATGTAGATGACTGAATAACACATTAGGAAAAAAGGGACAACCCATTAGCTTTACGACCTGGCGGTAAAGTGTGATATATATATATCTACTACAACAATGACTTTCATCACACTTCCTCTTCTCAGTGGTACAAATCAGAGGAACTTCCTTACTGTGGTCTGTCGCTCAGTGTACTCTAACCTGCCAACATGTCTTTTGTGGACACTCTGCGCCAGTGGGATGAGGCGGTAACTTGCGTCAACAGACAAGATTTCTCCAAAGCACTTGAGATTTTCTTGGCTATTCAAGAGCCAAACTCCAAAATTTTTTTTGACATTGGCTGTCTCCATCTTCTTAACCAAGACTTTGATGCTGCTGAAAAGGTATGTCTGATCTGCCGGCTGAAGCATAAACGCACGAGTATTAACGGCTGTTAAAATGTATCAGCACATTAGTCCAAACAAAAGACTCTTTTGGAAGCAGCTGATATAAAATTTTCTGATATGCTGTCTGAAAGCGCAAGTCACCGAGAAAGGAGAAGTAGACTTTAGCGTTCTTTCTAGAGGAAGTGACTGTTTTTTTCTGTTTCTCAGGCGTTTGATAGCAGTATACGCAAGGATGAACATTTGGCCATCGCTTTCTTTCAAAGAGGAATCACATTTTACAAAAAGAAGAGGCAAGACACGCCTGTCTTTTTTGTTTTAATGGACCGTATTTAGCTTTTATGTTTAATGTTGTGATTAAAAAAATGCTTCATAGTATATCATATGCAAATGTTATAACTTTATTGGCTCTATGTAAAGGTATGAGGAGAGTTTAGCTGACTTCCAGAAAGCCTTCACAAAACTCAGGGGCAACCAGCTGATAGATTACAAAGCACTTGGTCTCCGATACATACTATATGCTTGTGATGTGAGTATTTTTGATTCCCCCCCTATTTTTAATTCTAAAAACTACATCCAAATAATTAATTTGCTGTTATGTAGCTTCTTTTTTTTTTCCTGGCCAAGGACACAAGCTTAACAATGTCTCCACAGGTTCTCCACAATATGGCCCTGGTTGAAGCTCAGCTGGGTAACTGGGAAAAGGCCCAGGAACACCTTACGAAGGCTCTTAACTACAAGACAGAGGCCAGGTTTAATATCATCGACAAAGCTCTGCAGTCAATCCTAGTCAGTTGTGATACAATCACTTTTGTCAACCTATTTAAATGTGATTATATTTATGATATCAAATATAGTGGGTTTTTTATTCCATTAACCTATATTTAGTGAGCTAATATGCATTATTCTAATTTTGCTTATAAATCACGTGACGGGGTAATGATATGCACATGACATGAAAATGGTGCTGTTTATATTAGCCACTGGCAAATATTTTGAGTGTCACTCATAATGAAATTTCACCAACAGAAACAGAAACTTTTCAAACTGGTGGAGTTCCAATCAAAAGAGATGTTCAAACCAAATAAGCACTACGTTGCAGAGCTGGAGAAGAAGGACTACCTGGGCAAAGCAAAGGTAATCCATTATCAAGCCAGTTTTATCTAATCTAGTGTGATTATAAAGCTATCAAAAGTCAGCATCACTACATCTAATCACATTAGAGAAAATGTCAGTTAGTTGTTTTATAAATATATATATTTATACAGAACTCACACATTTGAAATTACTCAGAGAAACCAATAAAATTATTTTTGAGTGATATTTACTTTCCCCCCGCTGTTATCATCAGGTTGTTGCCTCTGTTGTTCCTCAAGATGAGTTCTCTGGATTCGCCCCATTGCAGCCTCAGGTGAAGCATTGGCTTTTATTGATAATAAAAACTTTACAGTTTGATGATAGAAACAGCAGTGGGTTCTTATCTTGTGTTACTTTGTATACAAATATGCTACCTAGGTGCCTATTTGTAAAGCATCCAGTGATCCACATGACTGTTAGATTGAACCTTTACATATTCCTCTGTGTTGCCATGTCTGTAACGAACTGTGTTTTATTGTTGTTGTTTTTTTATTTGATAGGTGCAAGATGGTCCAACATGTCCAAAAGAGCCTGAGGTTCTGAGGTAGGATAGTCACTTAGGATTCATGCAGATATTTAAACTCTCTAAAAAGAAATCGACTTTATTATCAATTTACAAAGAAGAAATACAAAATGTGGGAAAGCATGACTCATATCTATGAAACTGTGCTTTCCACCAATACAAAATGTCATTCAAAGTAAAATAAAGTCAAAAATAATTAAAACCTGAAAATAGAAATGGACTGTTACACAGTAGTAATAGTGCCAGCTTTAACCTTTGTGTCTTCTGTCTCTTAAATTTCAACTGAATTTGATTGAATTTTATTTATATGACGTCAAATCACAACAACAGTTGCCTCAAGCTGCTCGATATTGTAAGATAGACCCTAGAATAATATGCAGAGAAAACCCCAACAATCTTATGACCCCCTATTAGCAAGCACTTTGGCAACAGTGGGAAGGAAAAACTCCCTTTTAACAGGAAAAAACCTCCGGCAGAACCAGGCTCAGGGAGGGGCGGCCATCTGCCACGACCGGTTGGGGAGAGAGAAAGAAAACAGGATGAAAGACATGCTGTGGAAAAGAGACAGAGATTAATCACAAGTAAAGAGTCAATGCAGAGAGGTCTACTAACACATAGTGAGTGAGAAGGGTGACTGAAGAAGAAATACTCAATGCATCATGGGAATCCCACAGCAATATACACCTATTGCAGTATATCTAAGGGAGGATTCACCCTTAATGCCATGTGGACATTTCTTGTGTTTGCAGGGCTTTGGAAGGAGAACCGCATACCGTGCTCTTTGAGTTCATCCCTGAGACCAGTGATGAGCTGGCTGTAGTGCCGGGCAATATTGTGTTTGTGTTGCAGAAGGGTGCTGACAACTGGGCATATGTGATCTTCAATGAAAGAGTAAGACCTCCACGTCTGCCACTTATTGTACAAATTTTAACACCAATACATTCACGTTTTTATGCACTGAAGCCAGTATTCATCTCATAAACTTTTATCACACACTTAATGCATTGCTGTTGTCTGCTGAGAGTATACATAGGTGTGATGTCTTTCACAGAGGGGGCTTGTTCCTTACAACTATCTGGAACGTTTGGAAATCTCCTTAGCTTCTAATCAAAACAAGGTAAGCATGTATTTTTTCATTATTCTCAATTGTTGCTGCCATAATCAATTACTGTGTTAATGTCAAAGTTTAAAACATTTTAGTTCCCTTTCAAAATTTTTCTTTTAAAAATGTGTTTGAATAAATTCCCAGTAGTCCTTTTTTCCAAGTTTTTAAAATAACACTTATTCTATTTGGATGGGAACAACCACAAACAGGGAATAACTCCACCTCCAAGCCGAGAACCACCCACCAGACCTGAAAGGATACAAGGTAGGCTCTTCTGGTACAGGATACAAAAATCAAATCAGGATTTTAAAATGATATCTAAACCTTATGTGAAAAATCGAATTTTCCAAATTTTCTTTATGTAAGGTCTTACTCCAACTGAATCCAGCAGTGGAAACCGTCAGCGTCAGGTATGCCAAAGCACATTTACTGATTAGTCCATTCCTGCCTAGAAAGAAAATATGTACTGAGATGTTTAATTCGGGCTGTTATTTTGAGTTCTTTTATTTCCTCTCATCAAACAGTCCACAGACAATTCATGCATCGTCAAAGTGCATTTCACATTCAACTTTGTCGTCTCGGTCCCGTGTGGGTCACCCTACAAGATGCTGATTGAGAAAATCGGCAGGAAACTGAATCTTCCTTCTACTGCAATCACCTTGAGGTAGAGCGCATAATTAAGAAAACAAGAATGTTTGGTATGCTTTGCTTGTACTTACAACTGAATACCTTTACTGGCTTTAGTTTAACCTCTGAAGCAAGCGAACAAAGTGTAATCAGTGCCAACACAGAAATGGAAAAGCTGTGGAGCCGTGCCAGCGGTGGGCGTGTCACTTTGTGGTGTAACACCAAGG
>VUQR01011377.1:0-22322 GCA_015108515.1 Hemichromis elongatus
ACCGTAATAACATGGGAATGGTTGGCGATATAAAGTCTTGTTTGTGGCACATTAGTATATGTGAGGGGGCAAACTCCTCAAGATGGGTGGTGACCATGGTGGCCATTTAGAAGTCGGCCATCTTAGCTTTTTGTAATGTCATATCTATGGGAATTAAATTAAATTATGTTTATTTTAGAATATTCTTGTGCTTTTAAAGTTATATTGCTTTATGTTTTACTAGAAGAATGAAGAATATTATTGTGAACTGTGCAGACGATTCTTTTCAATCCCAGAAAACTGCATGTGAGTATAAACTGTTATTGTCTGCATTTCTTCGGTTTTATTTTGAACAAAACATAACTGTGTGTGTGTGTGTGTGTGCGTACATGCGTGTGTGTGTGTGTGTGTGTAACCTGCATGCATACATACAATGACATGTCTCCATCTTCAGTCATGAGGGATTGTTAAAAAGAAACAGTGCCAATGTGGCAGCACTAAAATCCATCCAAACTGACTTTTTTCCATTTTCTTTTCTTTCTTCGTACTCTGCTCTCATTCAGTGCTTAGTTTCTAACAATGCCGTGTTTCCCTCGTTGATCAGCCTCTGCAGGGAGCACACCCCCCTCTTCCTAATTTTCCTCTACCTAAACAGAAAAGAGCCCCGTTAAGGAGCGTCATTAGTGCCAGGCCGGTTTTTTGTTTTTTTTGTTTTTTGTTTCCATACTCTCAGAAGAAAGAGGAAATGTTATCTGTGGCGGGCAAACTTAACCCAATTAAGATCTGGTGGGGCGCAGGGGCTTGGCTTGGGACACGGGTAAGACTGCCAGCTTTTCTATGCAGGCACACAGCCAGCCAGCCAGGCAGGTAGCCAGCCGCCCACTCAGTAACCCAGCAGCCAGTGAAACAGTCAGCCAGCCAGGAAACCAATCAGCTGCCTACTCGCTATACCTACTTGCTGAACAACCAACAAATTGGTTTTCCAGTTAGCCGGGCGTTCTGTCAGGTAGCCAGACAGACAGTCAACCTCTACACCATTCCTATACAGCGGTTTTGACTTTTGTGAAATTATTTACTGTCTTCTTTTAGTTATACTTCTAGCTCTACAGCATATATATATCTTTGCATATATACAACAGGAAGAAGGGTCTTTTCATGCTGTTTTGAAGAACTCATTGAGGATGGTGAACATGAATGTGAGCTGAAATAAATGTGACTGGTTTGTTGGTGTTCTAACACAGCTGAATTTTCTTCTTCTTGGGTTTTTTGTTTGCTTCTTTTGCTGGAGTAAAACACATCTGCACCACTTTTGCATTAACACAATGGTCATAGAGAGCTGCGTTCTTCCACACAGGGTGAATGAATACAGGCTGAGGCAAAGAGAGCCTCGGGTTAGAATAAAGCGAGGTGCTAGTCTGCAGTAGGTCTGTGTTCCTGCAAGTACCTGATAAAAAGGTGAAGGAAGTCTGGCACCAAAAACGCTGCACAACTGTTTATATAGTTGGAACAATGGCTTTTAGGTACATGTAATATTATTTTTAAAACAATAACATAATTAAGAATAGAGATACATTTTAATAAACGTAAACCAGAAGCTCTCAGCATTGCAACTTTTGTTGCATTGATAGATTGAGCAACAATGCTCAAAAATGCTTTTAAGACTGCAAAGAAATACATACTTATCCTTAAGATGACAACTGGTTGAACACCAAACCCCCATCTAAAATATTCTTACTTACTAGGTTATATTTTTAAAGCCCCCATAATGCGTCCGCCGCTTTTATCTTCCAGGACCTTTAGTACCTTAAACGTTCGCACCTTTCTTTAAATCCTGTACTTGAGTCTAGAGAGGATGACTCAAGTGAGAAAGAGCCGGTAATTTCTTCTAATGTGTTCTTAATGCAATGAATGTGTTGCGTTGCGTTGGTGTCATTTCTCAGATAAAGTATTGCAATTAACCAAACAACAAAAGAGGCCTTGTCATATGCAAATGTGGACTGAGACGGAGACATCATCACCCCATACATGGGAGCGTAGACCCCCCTCAAACAGACACACACACACGCACAGACGCAGCAGCAGCATATTTCAAAATCATCAAACCTTCTTCCCCTGGTGCCACACCTCACACTGGCACACATGCAAACACGCTCACCCCATGATCCGTACACAAGTGCCAGATACACACTCCGACAGCCAAACATGTTGATAATTAGAGCCTTGTTATTGGAAGGTGTTATCACAACAATTAACACCCTAATGTGTGTATAAATGTGTGTGTGTGTGAATGATAATGGTGATAGGAGGGTTTTTGTGAGTGTGTGTGTGTGGTGCCATCATGTGATGATGGGTGGTGAGGAAGTGTGTGTGCATTCCATTAATTCTTTGTCTCTGTCACACACACACACACACACTCAGTAAGGGTCCAACGTAACAATGAAACAGTTTCCCATTTGATGAAGTTCCTGTGAATTCTGACACAAAGGCAGCAGGAATAGGTGGTGGTGATAGAGTCTGATTGATATCCAGTAGGGAGCAGAAAACGTGGATGTGTGGGGAGGGAAAAGGGGGCGATAAGTGAAAAAGAATGAGGAAAGTTGGGGGGTGGACTGTGCAGACATCAAAGAGGAGGGAGAGAAAGAGAAGAGTTTTTTAATTGTTTGCTTTTTTTTCTACTTAAATGACCAGAGCCTGGTGGCAAACACACTGCAAATGATGTGTTTTGACAGATGGATGGGCGTGAAGGCTGAGGTCACAAATATGAGGAACGCTGTTAAAGGGCAGCGAGGTAAAGGAGACAATCAGAAGGTTTGTGTGTTTTTTCCAGTCGTTTTTATTGTCTTTTGCTTATCGACCTCTCATTGAAATGTTATTGGCTGAGCTGACTAGACAGACAGCTCATACACAGATGCTGATCAGGCCTGTCAGATACACAGGACGCTGTAACGCCACATAACTCTTCAAACTACAATAGCTGCTAACCATGTCAGCTAGAGCTACTGAATACTAGCTAAGGAGGCATGATACAAAAAGGATGTTGTAAACCATCCATAAAATCCATAAAAAACACCCACCCTCCCCCCGACACAAAAACAGCACAGTGCACTCTAAAATTTAAATGATGGATCTGAAATAAAAATAAAAATGAAATCAATGTGTGCAGGAGAAAATTGCTAACAAAGCTATGAGGGTGAATCTTTCTGTGTGATGCATAAATGCACTTGTGTGTTTAATGATATCCTCACACATCATGTGGCTGTAGTTAAAGCAACCAGAATGATGGCTTTCAATAACTAAATAGTATTCATTTTGATATTTTAATTGATATTTATTTAGCTGCAGGTATTCATCACATTCAAGGAAGCCTTCAAAAAGAATTCAATAACGGCCTTTGGGCTGTGACGATGACGCCCCAGGCTCAGTTTAAAACATGGATCCACTAATAAATAACAACAAACAACAAATAAACATCAAATTAAAGAAGTTTAACCTTTTGATGCATGAATTATGACAATCTCAATCAGGATTTTTTCTTTCTTAAGTATTTTTATTTATCTTTAGGAATAAAAAAAAATGATGTGTAAGGAGTGACACATCAGTGTGTAATGTGGTGTAATGTGTGCAAGTATACCATCAACACTGACACAATACAAGAAAACATCCTTTGAATATCTGTGCACTATAGTGACCACTGTGTCTGAAAGGGTTAAAGCAGGTTATTTTCTAAATAAAATGACAGTTTATTTAAAATAGTTTCTTTTTATGGCACGTTCAGATGTACTGAGATGTAATTAAGTATAGGTAGGTACCAAACCATTTGGAAAATGTGTTCAAAAATAGAGTTATTATGAGATCTGACAGACAAAGGCATTTTTATTTATTTTGTCATGTAGCATCAGTGTTGTAAACCATAAACTGGGCATTTAAAACAAATGTTTATGTCAGGAATGTAAAGCATGTACCCGAAACTGAACTTACATTCACTTTTATTCGTACAGCAAATAACAAAAACACGTTTGTGTTTCTGTGAATTATGATTTATAATTAAATAATGAACTTCTCACTGAAACTAACTGCACAGTTATTAGAATAACAAGGTTCACAGTGTATTATTAATAAAATCATTTATGACACAATGTTGGAAAATCGGCCACTCGCACATAAATCCAGACAAAGAAAAAACGACATTGGTTATGAAAGATAATCTGAGGTGTCTGTAAGCTATCAGTTCTCTGGTTTTGTTTTGTAAAAGTCAAACTCAAATCAAACATACTCTGGTAAATTAGTTTCTTTAGAAATTGTCTCTTGCTGATATTTCTGGAATAATTCTTCAAAGTAAGAAACTAGAAATATGAATTTAAGCTACTTGAACATCAACAGCGCGCTGCCTTCAAACACACACAGTGTCCAATCAGAGTCTGTGTGTAGGCTGGTGTAATGAGGTGAAGACAGTTGTCCATTACTTCCTGAGTTGATGGGCTCCACACAGCAGCGCAGCCACAGCTGGAGGAGAGGGGGTGGAGGCACCGTGAGGAGAACACCAGACACATTCAGCCATATTCCTGCTCTGTGTTTGTGGCACAGCTTATTTGACTCCCACATATAATGTCATCAGTAAAATAATCATAATGCACTTTTTACTTATACAGCAAGTGTCGCACAAGTTTTTTACTTTTCTACAGTAAGAAAAGCGTAACAATTTATTCTCTAGAGCAGGAAAGAAATGGGAACATAGCACTCTATCATCTAGTACATTTAAAACCTGATCCTTATTGTTAAATAAGACAGATGAAGAGGCAGGAAGATTGTTCTAAAGCATGATATCTTCATTCTTGGAAAACTAGGACAATGCCGAAATGCAGATGTAACTTTTTATTTATACATATAATTACTTTGAATCTAGTTAGTATGATGTTAAACAGCTAACTGCAACCACGATGTCAATATCACAGTGATGAATGAAAATGCTGATCACATATTGAAGCACTCGGTCGTGGTGTCAGTCACACTGTAAATACGTGTTTATATTAGGAATCAGAATCACAATGTCTTTATTGTCACTGTTGCAGGTAAAACCAAATAAAAAGTGCATTATTCATTAAAATATTAATAAAAACAATAAAATGTAATCAATAAATAAAATACTTTAAGTGCTAATAAAAATAGTATGGACAAACATTCACATACATTCCCATACATATGCCTCAGTCAGTGCACGGATAATTTCAAAAGTGGCCTGATGGAGAGTTTTAGTAGCAGCATTCAGACATGATGTTTCGGTTGTGTAAAAGCTGTGTTTGAGTCTATTGGTCCTTACCCTGATTGCTCTGGACCGTCTGCCTGAGGGACACAGTTCAAATAGGGAGTGGCCAAGGTGCGAGGTGTCTTTTTTTTTAATGTTCTGGGCTTTTGTAAGACAGCAGGTGTTGTGTAGATCTTCCGGGGTGGAGAGCGGTTTTGTAACATCACGTAAAAGAGCAGGTGAGTGTCGCCATCTAGAGGTGAAAAGGTGCAACTTCATCATAGGACTCACACATGATACAATCCTCATTGGATTGTATCATGTGTGAGTGTGCATTTTTGTGTTGACTTCGTTTTTCCTTTAAACAGAAAATGGATTTTATTCGTTTTGTGCTTCTTGAATGGAATGTTGGGCTGTAAAATCTAGTTTAACCTGCAGCTTTGGAAACTGATTTTTTTCTACTTTCAGAGTAGGACGATACTGCCTCGCAGTGTCACATGACAGGATTAAAATAAAGTTTGTTTTTTAAAAGAAAGGAAATACATCTGTCAGATTACTGAAGCCCTATAAATCTCTTGCTATTGGTGCATTATGCATGAACTGGTAACGTATGGACGTATGCATGTAAATGTGTATGTATATGTATATTTAATGAGTATGGTGTATGTGTATTTGTACATGCATGTGTGCATGTACATGTCTATACTTATAGATATCTATTACTTACATAGTAATAGTAGTAGAATAGTTGAAATTTATCACTTGCATATTCCCACATCCCTCTATCAATAACATATTCAGAGTATGCATGTATTAGAACCTCAGGTACCGTTGTATACATTGTTTTAGCCTATTTATTTTGTATTTTTTGACTATGTTCTGCTATCTGTACCTGAACTGTGGTCACAAATGTCCCCGCCGTGGGATCCATAAAGTCCAATCTTATTGCTGCTTAGAGAAACCTATGAACAGCACTGTGTGAGAGTGCACACAACAGGCTGTGTGTAATGTCTTATCCCCTTAGTTTGCTTGAACATATAGTGTGTGTAAAATCTGCAGCCCCAGTACCAAAAGAAGTTGGCAAAAAGTTGTGAAAAAATATAAAGTACTGTGCAAAGGTTTCAGGCAGGTGGAAAAAAAATGCTGTCAAAAATAAAAGTGTTAATCATTTATTTTCATCAATCAACAAAATGCAGTGAATGAACAAAGGGAGAACTCTAAATCAAATCAATATTTAGTGTGACCCCCCCCCTTGCCTTCTTCTAGATGAGGGGTGTCCAATTCCAGGCCTGGAGGGCCGGTGTCCTGCAGGTTTTAGATGTGTCCTTGATCCAACACAGCTAATTTAAATGGCTAAATGAACTCCTTGACATGTCTTGAAGTTCTCCAGAGGCCTGGTAATGAACTAATCATGTGATTCAGGTGTGGTGACTTAAGGTGAAATCTAAAACCTGCAGGAACCAGCCCTCGGGGAGTTGGACACCCCTGAACTAGATACACTAACCCTAACTCGGCTGGTAGGTTGTTCCAAACATCTCGGAGAACTTAGCACAGATCTTCTGTGGATGTAGGCTTCCTCACATCCTTTTGTCTCTTAATGTGATCCCAGACACACTTGATGATGATGATGGGATCGAGGCTCTGTGGGGCCGAACCATCACTTCCAGTTCTTCTTGTTCTTTAGGACTTTGGCTGTGTGTTTGGGCTCGTTGTCCTGCCGCAGAATACATTTGGGGCCAATAAACAGTCATTTATATTTCTGAAAGCATTCTTTGTTTTTCACACCTGCCTAAAACATTTTACAGTACGGTATTTAAAAAAAAATAATGGAATAATCTTGATTATTTACAATAGAACATAGGGAACATGTTCAATGTTTAAACTGATGTAGTACTTTAAGAAAAATATAAACACTTTGATTTTAAAAGAAGAAATATCTCAGAAAAAGTGTGTAGGGGCAACAAAAGGCTAGAAGAGTAAGTGGAAGTAAAAAGACAACTGGAGCAACATGTCACAACTAAGTAGGTCAACTGACAACAAGTAGGTAGCAAAAAAAGAGCAAGCTGGAGACGCAGAGCAGGTGTTTCTAAACTGCATTAAAAGATGTCAAAAGAACATTATAGAAAATCTGCAACACAAATATACACAACTATTCTGAGCCACTTTATATGCAGTTTGCTACCATGAAGCCTGTCAGATGTTTACCGTTTCTGTACAGTAGCCCATGCAAGCTTCCAGACTACAATATGGAAATAAAAATGAGTCCAGAAATCTCTATCCAGGCGAGTGATGTAATCCTCCTCACACAGCTTAAAAACTGCTCCAAGATGCAACGAAATAAAAGGCTTTCTAGGCCTCACCTGCTGCTGCAGCTGCTCGCTGTACAGCAAAATACACAAATGTTTGCTTTTATTTTTATTCATTTAAATAGTTTGATCAAACTGTACAGACTTTAACTTTGATCAATAAGTATATGTGAGGAATTGCAGCACTAAAATCTATTCAGACTCACATTTACAGAAAGATGCATCAGCTTTGTGAACTTGTATCAAGGTGTTAGTTTTAATTCATAATAAAAGGAAAAAGTCTCAAGACAGCCAAACAAAAGACTAAAACATTTGTTTTCTTTGAAAATATAATCAGGACTCCAAACCTGCTCGACATCCTACACACAACTCAAAGCATACACTCAAGATTTAAAACATGTGAAGGAAAAAAAATTACATTATCTACAAAACCGGAAAAAAGTGTTTGTTTTTATGAGGGCTCAGGCTCTCATGGCTCCAACAGCAAAAGGCTTCTTACCCAGATAAATGCTTTTCAATAATGCTAATAAAAATTAGCATCAAAATTCTGGCAATGACAAAAAAAAGCCACGTATGATACACAGCTGTTTATTCTAGACTTGTGTGCTCTCCCTGCGTCACATATTTAACAGATATTAAGCTTAAAGCCTGAGACCTACAGTGTCTAAACCAAACCTGTGGAACTTTCTTATTCACATCAGACATACCATTAATACAACATGTGATCACTGGATTTATAATGAAAACAGTCGTATTTCTTTCATTAATGCTGGGAAATGGTTCGAGTTTAGTCTTGTGCTTTGATATGGGACTCGCCTGGGTGACAAAACAAAGCTTATAGTTGTAATTCCAGATGTCACAAGGACAATTATTTTACTGTATACGGCAGGGATTGTACACAGTGCATGAAATGCAATTTAACCAAACACTCGTGTTTGTGTTCTGCATGCATCACACAGAGTCCTTCAGATTACTTTTAGCTGTGGCACAATTAAAACTACACATGAATAAAGTCATACATGAACCAGAAAACAAACCATTATAAATATTTTTTGTCCAGACAAACTTTAAGAAATTTAAAGCACCATGTTGAAAAACTGTACAAAGCAGGCAGGCTGCTGGCCTTTATATACAGAAGACGACCTATTGCAGTCATGTGATCGGGTATTGATTACTGCGTGGCTGTATTTCTGTGCAATCAGCCAAACAAACTACCTGATGGACCTGTGCAACTTAGAACGGTCACCAAAGACTTAACAGACCCTTAAATTACCAGTCACTCAAACCAGCCACAGTGAGATGAAGACATAACATCAACTACTTTCATTTTGTGTCTTCCAGCTAAATTTAGATACACATAAAAAGGGATGTCATCTGCTCGAACATGAACTGAAACACTGTCGATAACCTACAAAATCGACTCCAGGTTTGTCTGTGTGTATGTGTCTCTCAGTGTCTCATTTCCTAATGCCGGGGGACACTCTGACGAAGAAGCGGAGCACCTGAGAAAAGGAGACAAAAAAATAAAAAAACTACTTTAGGACAAAAGTTTAAGAAAAGAAAAACACCCAAAAGAAACCAACGATCAACCTGGAGATGACAGAAGTGGAGGGCGAGTGCTCTTTAGAGTGGGAGGGGCTCCTCTAGTACCAAGGGGACCTCTGGGACCTGGGTGGAACACAGGAGGAGGGTGGAGCAGGGGCCCACGAGGCACACTGGAACCGCCGTAAGGGATGTGTGACGACAGGGGACCTCGGACAATTGGGCCCCCTAATGACGGGCCAGGAAGTCGATGCAAGGAGAGCAACGGAGGAGGTTTGGTTTTTGGATGAGTGACTAAAAAAACAAAAAAAAATTCAACAATAAGAAAAACAGAGAAAAGAAAAGTATTACAAACAGCATTAAAGCCTTAAAGGTTTGATAGATTTAAGTAGATACACTAGAGGAAGAAGCCAAACCTGGTGAAGGTAAGAGAGGTACAGGTGAAGGTGAGGTGTGGTCTCCCATGGGCCCCCCTGTTAAAGATGCAGCCTGAGGTTGTGGTGGCCCAGTTGGAGTCGGAAGAAGAGGAGGTGGTTTCCCTAACCCTGGAGGTAACACGATCCCTTTCTCACCCTCGTTGGAAGCTAAAGAGAAAAAAAAATACACAAGTCAAACAAAGATATATGACCTAAAGACAAAGTAAAGAGAAGTTAAAGCTGAAACAGCATTTCTGTAAGAACTGCTGTGTGATCGGCGTTTCACCTTGTACGTGGTCCTGCCGAGAGCGCACGTACTCCGAGATGGTTTCCAGCTCCTCGGGGTACAGATGCACACCCTCTGCTAACAGAACGAGAAGCTGACGTGTTTCCGAGGGAACGGTGTGGCGCGCGATCTTTTCTCGATCCAGAAAGTCATCGAGCAGCTGCGACGCCTCTGCTGCAATGTCTGCAGGGTCCCTCGGCGGTCGCTCTTTAGCCAGTCCGCGGTTGTACTCTGTTTGAACAAAGTCCATGGCCTGGTCTTTGGGCATGTTTCGATGGACTGAGGAGGGAAAGGGAACGGTAACGGTGAAGTGTCATGAGGCTAAAGTGGGAGGAAAAAGGTAAAAAAAAATATCCTTTCAGCTCGCACTGAGATCGTTTTTATGTCAATGTTGGGATCAGGAAATTCAGCTGATTAAATGAATATTTTGGTAAGTAATGCTTTTGAGGGGGAGGTTTGGTTTGCTGGACATGTGGCACTGAGGGACATGCATTTTGTGTAAATACGTGCATTTATCAGTAACTTTGTTTTGTAATACAACCTGATTAGTAAGTACTGAATTCATCTAAATGTGCACCCATACACTTTATGCTAAATCATTTTGACTATTTTTTTTTTTTAGCTTTGTTTCCAAGGACGGACAATTGTTTTTGTTGAACTGGTCTTATTTTGGTTGAATTCACCTAACAATGTGTTTAGCATTTGTGTTATAAAGATTAGGTCATGTATGTGTGCTAATAAATTAAATTGCATAAAATGTCATATTAAGCAGATTTAAAGCAAACTGCAGATTATTACAACATGAGTTTTATTTTATCCAGAGCTTGGGTCATCTTTTCTCTCTGTAAAACCAGCCACGTGCTTTGTTCAGGAGGAAACAAACAAACCAATCAATCAATCGCACCTGCAAATCCCCACAGTTATGAGGTGAGATCATCAGGTTTCATAAAAATATAGAAACGGTAAATCCATAACTGATTTAAAAGTTGCCCGTTTCCTCCTCGTGATCATATTTGATATATTTTGAGCACTCCAAGTCCTGTTCTCATGTCTCACGCTTGTGTAGGAACAGTTTCACCATAGAACTGGAACTGCAACAGATCAAATACCAAGTTCAGGTCACACTTTGGAGTCGAGGATCAGTCTCTGTTAAAAAGTATTGGTTGTTCAGCTACATCTTAGATTTTCTCAGTTTGAAACACCACAGGCATCTGAAACACGGTCACTGTCTCCTTTTGACATTCACAGCAAATCTGCCTCCCAGGTTCAGATGTAAAAACCCAGGAGAAAACTGGGTCATTTGAACATACATGCCCCTGTGGAATTTTCACAGCATCCTTAAGCTTCTGGAGAATTTTTTGTCCTCCCTGAAATGAAGTTCCAGTTGAAATGTTGTGGTTTTCCACTACTGATGATGTGTCCTAAAATCTTAATATTATAATCTAAACCAGCTTTATAATCCCTAAAGCTAAACCCAAGGAAGTTAAAAAGAAACTTAAAAACAAACAAACAAACAAAAAAACACGCAAGAACAGCTTGTGATAAAAGACCGAAACACTGTGAAGTTGAGGCACACAACGAAGTGTCCCGCTGGTAAAGTTTCTGTGCTGCCTTTCCACATAGTAGCCATTCCTCCCGACTTTCTCCATTTGAAGCAACACATTATCAGGGATTGTAACAAATCTAGTCCTTTTATTGAATCAAAACTCTGGAGTGATCCAGTGACTGCTGCAAAAGGGCAGCTGACAATCAGGTAAAGACCAGATAACAGCCTGGAAAGACTGCTGACAGGAAGGAATAGACCCTAATGGGGCTGGTGTGGGTTAGCGCATCATACCAGCAGGATCCAGCGCATGTTAGCATTCTTGAGTACACCCAATATTGCTACAAGAACCTCAAAGAAGAAGATACCCCTAGGCTATGCAAGAGCAGGGTGGAAGAAGACTCTTTCCGGATGGATTTAATTACAATGGACCATGGAACGGTACCAATGATGAATAGATGAACCAGCATTGCAAATAATGGACCATCAATGCTGGCAGGAAAGAGGCTGCAGAACTACATCTGTGGCTGGTCAAAACTAACAACTGACAACTAACAACTGGGCCTTAAAATCCACCAAGGCAGAAAGAAGTGCTTTAGTGAGGTGAGAAAGGGGCCTCGCATTGACGAATACTTCTAAAGAAGTAAGTCAAATCAGTCGATTGAAGCCAAGAGGCAGGAGAACACCCGACGGTCCTCATGGTATCAGCACCCCGAATGAAGTTCAGCGTCGTACAGACCTTCCCATAGTCTCCAGTTTGGAGCTCAGACAAATTCAGCCAGTAGCAGTTCCCAGTCTAGAGCCTAGCCAGCCACACCAGTATCAGGCCCTAGTTCAGGGTCCAGCTGATATATTAGAATATTAGCCTCCAGTATAGGGAGGGTTTAGCCACCAACAGCTAGCAACACATTTACGTATAAATGTAAGCCAGCTCCAGTCCACATCATGTTCCATCCCAGAGCCCATCCAGAAACAACCGACAGAATCTTCCAACAATGAGTCTAGCCAGTCACTACAGCAACAGAAAAGAAGATGGAAGGTAGGAAAGATCAGATTCTGTGATCCAGATCCAGTGAGAAGAGAGAGTGGGAAACCATTGACTTGGAATTGGTTCTTATACTAGATCAAAAAAAGGGTCCTGTTGAAAGGAAGCTGGAAAACCTGGGAACCATCATCTACAGCTATGGTACTAAGAGGTTTGGGGTAAGGAACAAGACTCAGAAGCAGCACAAAGGCCCTTTAAACCAGGCAAAGTCCAGGAGACAGCAGGAAATTGACAGATTAGTGAAAGAGTTAAGGGCCTTTTTGTAGAAAAGAAAAGTGGGTACCTCAATACGCCCTTAAAAGACCTGGAAGAACATCTGAGAAAAACTTAACTCTGAGGATCGTAGGCATGAGCCAGTTACCATTCCGAATGACATGGCGCCTTTTCAGCCCACCCACATGGACTGAGGTGGAAAAGGCAGTGAAGCAGGCAAGAGCAGCATCGGCCCCAGGACCCAAAGGCATTTCATACAGACTCTATAAAAACACCCCTCAAGTCCTCAAATACCTGTGGAAGCTGATAAAGGTATCATGGCAGAAAGGAGTGATTTTAAGGGCTTGGCGAAGAGCAGGAGGTATTCTGCTCCCTAAGGAGAAGAACTCATTCATCAGCCAGTTTCGCCAGATTAACCCCCTGAACATAGAGGAAAAGATCTTCAGTGTCTTGGCCCAAAGACTATCTACTTTCTTGCAAAGAAATGTCACAGGTGTCAAACTCCAGTCCTTGACGCCAGGTGTCCTGAAATTTTTCCATGTGTCCCTTCTTCAACACACCTGAATAAAATTATTAGGTCATTAGCGAGACTATGTAGAACTTGACTGTATGCTGAAGTGGTAATTCAGCCATTTGATTCAAATTACAGCAGCTTGTGAGTGAATGAACATGGTGCAGTACAAGTACTTTTTAGAAGTAAGTGTTTTACATTTACTTAAATTTACTTGAGTATGTTTAAGGGCTGCCTCCTCATCATACACTCAAGTCTTGCTAATGACCTACTAATTTTATTCAGGTGTGTTGCAGCAGGGACACATGGAAAGGTTTTAGCACACTAGCCCTCAAGGGCTGGAGTTCGACACCACTGGACTATGTTGACACATTAGTGCAGAAGGCCGGCATTCGGGGCTTTTCAGGATGTCTGGCAAATGCCAGTGTCATCTGGCACCAGATTCAAACTGCCAAGAAAGAACGAAGAGACCTTCATGTGGTGTTTTTAGACCTTGCCAACACCTTTAGGTCAGTTCTGCATGAGATCTTGTGCATGGCCTTCAAGTATTTGAGAGTAGCAAACCACATCACAAAACTGGTCAAGACCTACTTTCAGGATTTACAGTTTTGTATAACAGCTGAGAACACCAAGCTGCACAATTTCCCCTTCTGGCATTTATCATGGCAATGGAGTTGGTCGTGCAGGCATCTCGGTGGGTAGTGAGAGGTGAGAGACTCAAGAATTTCAGTCTTTTTTTTTAAACACAAGGTGACACAGAAATACTTTTCGTGTTACTAAAGCTCTCGATTTTGGATGCTAGCTGATGTCGTCCAAAGAAATCTAATTGTTGGTTTTGTCTGATCACATGGGTTGTTTTTTTTTATTTGGTTTGACACTAATAACCCCCCAGCTACCAGTTACTGACAGAACTGATGACCCATAAAATGAAACACATGTTGTAATAAATTGGTCTGTTTTTTAGTTTTTGGTTCGGCTGTTTTTTGGATGTATTGTCATATAGTTATGTGAAGAATATGCAAGTGCTAGACAAAGGATCATTTGCCAAGATCCAGCTAGTAATGTGTAGATTTGATGGGCTTGGCACAACTTTTAAATGTACGTAATGCATGCACATCTGAAGAACTGTAGCTCTGTGTAACCTTAGATATTGGTCTTTTAAAATGGTAGAGTGTCTTTTTAATTATGTGGTTTTAAAAGAAATTTTTATTTTTTATTTTTTTTAGACCTCGTGTTTAAAGATGTGGAATCTACAGACCATTGAACTGAGCCTAATAAAAGGGATGGTTTGGTTAAGTTTGAAGGAATACGAGGGGTACGAACTTACTTTTGAGGGATTCTGAGAATATGATAACAGTGCAGGAGGACAGAGCTACGTTTGTCTGCTCCACCAGAATACATAAGGGGGAGCCTTCTGCTCGGACATCCTGCAGGGCCCGGGTCAGGCCTGATTCCGCTTGAAGGTAGAGCATTTCCACTGACAGGCCACGCTCCTGCAAGCACTGGCTTAGCGATTTGGGGTAATCCCTTTGAGAGGAAGAGAAAGACTTTGTTAACGTGACATTTCTATATTAAGCGACTCACCTCAAATTGGAGAAACCCCGAGTTAAATCTCTGACGGGAACAGAGGGTTACCCCTTCATTTAAAATATGCTTTCCCAACAAAAACAGTGTTTTAGGTGAAGCTAACACAGAGTTTTAAATCTCTCATAGGTATGATTAGTATTGTATTTTGTGTTTATTCTTAATGAGATGTTTGTACTGTAAATATTATAAAACTAGTATTTCCTAGTGTCTTTGGGATACTGAGAAGGTAGAATAAAGTGCTGTATCAATTTATACTTATCAATAAGCACTTCATAACTGCCAGTCCATTTATATTGACTGAGTCTTGTAGTTAGCCTGAGTTATACTCCTGTGCTGAACCAATTCAAGTGGTTGACACTCTTGTGGTTATACTCCTAGGACACTTTATTAAGTACACCCTGCAAGTTCAACAAGGTGCTGGAAAGTCCAGCACCAAAACCATTCAGCATTAAATGTGTCCCTTAAAATCGCCACTCCCTCCAATTCTGATGCTCAGTTTAAACTTCAGCAAGTCTTCTCGGCCATGTCTCTATACTTAAACGCAGTGAATTGATGCCACATGATTGGCTGATTAAAAATCTGCATTAGCGATAGCGAATAGGTGTGCCTAACAAAGTGCCCACAAGTATATATTTGTGCATTGTTGCCTGCCTTGCTCTGCAATTCTGCTGCACAGACACCAGCTGAAGGGTGTAACTGGGTGCTGTGGGGTTTCTTTGTATAAATCAGTATTTTTTATTTTAAGTTTCAGACAGCATTATTTGAACTTTTACTGATATTACTGCAATTACCTTACACTGTGATTGATGATTTTTGTGCAGAGCAGCATTTACACAGTATTATCATCAATCTGATGCATGTGAGACTACAGTATAGGGTGTATGGACCTGCCATTCAACACAGAAATATGGACTCAATCAAGCTTAAGCGGCCATATTTGTGATTCAAATTAATCGTTGCTTTTGGTGTACAAGTGTGTGAAAATTGATTTATGGTGATGTGGCAGTGCATAAGGAGTGCAAGTTTTAATGTGCTTTGACGCTACTCTGTTATATTTTAATCACGTGTAGAATGTCACTGATTTACAACTGTGGCAGTTTTTCAAAAGCATTAAATAAAAGGTATTTTTAATAGAAAGTGATCTGAATGGCATTTGATATGTGAAAGGTGTATTCAAGAATGCTCAACCTTTGCATGTATGCATCTGTGAATGTACTTTAGTGCAAATAAGTGTGTACTTGAACACTGAGTTTTATAACATTTTTGACTGTGCATAAATTAATACAATCTTGATTACTGATATCCATCAAGAGAGCAACAACAAAAACAAACAGCTGTTCCAACTTTATGTGAAAGTATTTGTGTCAGTGACAAATGACTCTTTTTTTCCCCTGGTGTTCACGTTTCTTACTCTGTGAAATATGTTTCAAGGACTCATATGTGTGGAGTATGAAAAATGATCATGTTGGCTTTAAAGATAATAAATCCAGTCAAAGTTCTAAGAGGAGAAAAACAAGCACCTGGTTGCCGTGATCCTACATTACAACTAATTTGACAGACAATCATTCAACACAACACAGGAAGAAAACTGAGCGTGCAAAAATAACCCGTGGGCTTTTACTTTGGTTTGTTGTTGTTTTTGTGTTTGTTGTCATAGTGAAAAAACTTCATAGTAGACATGTGCATTGTTAAAGATGTTGAATGCGGTTATATGAATATACTTACTTACACGCAGGGCCTGTGTGTGACACATTTGTTTCTGTTAATAAATCACATGAAAAGACTTTCCAAAGGGAACAATTACCTAAATTTCAGTGGCCAGAACAAATTCCAAGATATAACACGTTAAACGTGAACAAAGCCTCATAGCTAAAACGATATGCAGCCTGCACAGCACACCAAGAAAGGAAAGGAAAGAAAGGCGAGCAAAAAAATGATGGTGATAATAAAAGGACAAAATTTGATACCGAGATATAAGGCCCAATAGTCCTACTGACATATAGCTGACTATTAAAACTGCTTTCATCCAGTAAGTCCACAGTGTAGGTCTGCAGCTGCTGCTGCTGGAAGCCCTCATTTGTTCTGCGGTTTCTTTGAGCTTAGCACAGCAGCACATGAACCAGTTCTCCATCTGCTGCAGGCTCTGATTAAAGTGACCCTAAAGCTCACAATAGATCTCCAAAGCAGGAGGATGACTACTGTTGCCAGCTGCAGTCCAGGATGGTAGAACCGATGCATCTGACGAAGCAGCTGAACAACACTGAGAACCACTAGAACAGTAATCTGACCAGCAAGCCAACCGGTAGGGAAAACACCAAGTGGGGACAGCTTTTTAGCATCAACTGAGATTTGAAAATAATGGTTAGGAAGATATTAATGGATAGAAAAAACCAAAACAAAAGATAAGAGTCAGCACATATACTTTGGCCTGAGTCCGGTCTATATGTGGAGAGACACTGAATGACATCAGGTCCCTCCTGCTGACAGTCGAGGATAAACCATCAAATTCTGTTAACAATTAATAAATACTCACAGGCACTGTTTGGTCACAGAGAGAACCACGCAGTCGGCTGGCTTCCTTTCCTCCTGCACCTGTCTGTAGAACCTCTGATACAGAGTTTTACGTCTGTCTGCTGGAGTGCCACCCTCTGGTTTGGCTGGAAGTTTGAGGACAGTGTTGGTGAGTTGAAAGAGACTCAAAAAGTGGCAAAAATATTACTGCACTCTTTTCTTCTTCTTCTTCAGATAAATGTGTAGTCAAGATTTTGGAGTATTTAAAACCATGTCTTGTGCAGAGAGTATCCATTTTGCTGATCTGCTGACAGACGTACAAAGAAACAAATCTCACCATTTGCTTGATGCTTGTACCCCTCATACTTCACACTTCCACTGTAGTTTTGGATTTGTTCTAGTTCTTCATAACTGGGAAAAAAAGCAGTGAAAACTGTCAGTACAGTATAATAAGAGAGGCATTTCTATGCCGCCATTCTACGACACCTTAATATGACCGGCGATCAAATAAATGTCTAAAAATAGATTTTCTGAGACTGAGACCCCGTGTCCAGAGAGCAAATGCATCGTGGACGTCTGACTATCAGTGCATCAACATTTTAAGATTTTTCCCCCTATAACATGGAAACAATAGTATACTGCTGCAAACACTGTATTTCTGATATCTTACTGAAACATTACGTCAGCATATTCACACTGTCAAAGGATTCACAGCTGAAGCGTTGAAATACTTGGTTTCTGTCAACGTTGACAGTAAAATCACAGCCGTCTTCTGTCCCAAAGTACAGAATCTATTCTGAAGTATGGGATCAGCCAGACTTTAGACCTCCAGGATCTGCTTAGCTGTCAGAGCCCATACCCTGACACTCCGGTGCACTTTCAGTGCAGATGTTAATGGAGAAAGTTTGGAAATCTGGAGTTAGCAAGTCAGCGGAGCGCTGGTGACTTTTAGCAGTCGGCGACTACACTCTCTAGCTTTACGGTCAAGACCGAGTGGCTGGTTCCTAAACTACAAAAACACATCTTACAGTTGATTGGGGAACATCTAGGAAAGCAGAAATCATCGCACAGCTAGGTGCAGACACCTGTGATGGCTGGTTTAAAGGTAAAAGGTGGGACCCAATTCTTTTATCCATATAGCAGATCTGCTACAGCGAACAGTGTGCCACAGAAAAAAAATATAATATCATGCCTCTGGCTCCAGTCTAGCTCATGGGCAATTTCAATACTGAAAGAAAATATTCTTCTCATTAGAGAAAAGCAATAACACGTTACTTTAGGGTTGGGCGATATGTAAAAATTTTCCAACCGACATAGTATGTCAAATAATTGACAATGGCCGATATATTCACGCATGTGCACACTTTTTGAAAAGCAGAGCAATTTAATCATGCATGAACTGATTTGCGCATTTACAACACAGAAGAAGTCCAAACATGGACGAACTAATTGCCCCAAAAAAATAAAAAAAGTCGCCAATTTGGGATTTCTTTGGCTTTAAACCGGATGACAGAGGTAAATCTAAGGATGTAACCAAAGCGGTGTGTCGCTTGTGCAGTCGTGTAGTGCGAGCAAAGGACTCAAACACGACTAGTTGCACGAGCATGTTCGTGTCCACCATCCCTATGTTTGTTTCTGAGGCTGCTGCCTTTCTCTCTTTGTTATGAGTTTGAATAAATAAATCGCTGCATTGGGGCACAGATGAAAGAGGGCGCTGTTAAAACAGCGCTATTATTATTATTTTTCTGTTGACTGCATCTATTAGCTCCATCATTATTAGCAAACGTACTCATGGGCAAATATATATAAACAAATCGGTCGATGATAGGATAGTCGATATATTCATCCATTCGCTCAACCCTACGTTACTTCTAAGCATTAACGGTTTTACAACTGCTCAAGTAACTTTAGCACATTTTTCAACTATGATTCCAAACTACCAAGCTTCTATCAGTACCTGCTTTCCCTTTTGCACCTGTAATTATGAACTTGTTCTGCATTAAAGATTAGTCTCCAACCTCGCTCGGCAGCCCTTCAGTCTACTGAAACTGTGGAGCTGCATTCAAAGTTTGGCCTAACCAGTTAAACCTGTGAGAGATCGTAAACGAGATCCGAGAGATCACGATTTACTTTCAGGGAGGAAAGAAAAGTCAGGATGGGAAGAAAGTAGGATATTTCCCTGTGTTGACATAAGGAGAGTAGGGCAGCTATGAGAAACTATTAAATATAACTTATGGCAACTTAGAGGCTTTAATTGCAGTTCGGTGCACTTTCTTTCGTCTAAAAATAAACACATGAAAGACGTGCAGCACTACACACAGAAGTGAAGGTGTAAAGAAAATCAATAATAATAAAGCTTCCCAGCTGGGATTAGGTCACTTTAAACCATTGCCGACAACACAAAGACTGCCCAAAGCTGGTACCTGTCCAGGGCATCCTTGAGCTCTTCGGTCCTGTCCTCTCTGGTTGGGTATGGAGCTGCCCTCCGAAACACACGCGGCTGTGGAGCACTGCACGGCACAGGAGGCGGTTTATAGGGCCGCTAATTGACAGCGTTTCACGTTTATATATATTATTGTGAGCTAGCAGCTAATGCTAACCTCGCTATGGGAAAGCCTGGAAACTCACCTTCCGTTCGGGTTGCCGGATGGCCGCCGACCACCTGCAGGTGATTTCACCCAAGACGACATTTTGCCCCCCTTTAAACTTCACCTCAGCAAAAGGCAGCTTTAAAGCGCACTTAGAAAAACACGCTCTCCTGGTGTTATTCCACTAATGTTACCAGATACCGGCCTGCCTGATGAACGGGGCGCAGGGAAGAGCTCTTCTTCTGGCTTTACTGCTCTCACAGTGTGCAGGTGCTCCATCGCCCCCTGCGGGACGATCCTCTAATAACGTTCATTGTTGTGCCTTTGAAACTTCAAACAGCTTCTAGTTCTTTATTTGCACATTAAAAGTGATTTGTAAAAAAAAATTAATACATTTTAAAAAATAAATTACAAAATAACTCATTATATTTGTTAAATTAAAAACTTGACAAAATATTTAAAAATTGAGAATTTACAAAAATGAAATCCATTGTGATAATAATAGTGAAATACATATACTAGTAAATAAATATGTGAGATAAAACTCCATTAATTAGTTTAATTAAAAATACAGATTTAAATACAGCATTTACATTTGCCCACTGCTGTTTATTGTCATATCAGATAGTTTTTCCTCTTCAGCTGTTCCTTCAGATTAATCATCTCCTTCCATCTCACTCTATTACTAGCATGCATCTCTGTAACACCAACTCATTCCTCCTTTTTCATCCTGCCTGTCAGCTCTATATATGGCATCTTGTGTCCAATACATGCACTATCCTTACACTGTGCATGTCCAAACAAATCACTCAATTTGAGTGTTTTCTATTATATACTTATTTATAATCTCTGTCCATTCAGGTCACTTGCTTCTTCAACTCTACCACCTTCAGCTCAATTTCCTGATTTTTTTTTTTACAGTGCCACGTCTTCAAACCATTCACTTTTGTTGGCATCCTTCCATCACAAATCGCCTCAGCACTCATTTGCACCCAGTCCCACCTGCTGCTTTGGATGGTTGACCCCAGGTAATAAAGGTTAGAAACCCTCCACCTTCATCAGCTGCTCAGTTTTTCTTTCATTGACATTTGTTTTTAGCAGTGAAGCTTTTCAAAATTAGCCATGTAAAAAAACAATGAAACAAACAAAGTCTGATCTTGCATGTCAGGTTCACTCAAGTGAGAGAGACAGCATTAGAATAAAGTACAAACTGGTTATCAAAAAAAAACAAAACAGTACCAGTTTCAATAATAATAATAATAATAATAATAATAATACATTTTATTTATAAGCACTTACAATAGCATAGATGACCTGCCTGTGGCTTTACAGGTATTAGCCAATCACGAATGCTGTTATGTTCAGCTCTTTCCTTTTAAACAGTTTTTATTTCACAAGTCACTCACCTGTGTCCTGACTCAAGCCCTTATGTGCAGATGTTCAGTAAATCATAAATACACCTGCATAAAAAATCATATTTTTTATTAATGATCTATTTATTTTTAGAGAATGCTTTGATTGCTTTAAAACAAACACCTTAATTAGGTTGGTTATGGTTAGGAAGATGTGACGACCATACCGTGTACAGTCCACCAACCAATACTGGGTTGGAGGAGAGGGTGAAAGATAAAACATGGCAGGTCCATGTCACTCACTAGAAAGATAAACCCTGCCAATTTAGACTAAACTGAACTGGCCTGGTTAGAAACAAAAGTCAGGTAAAAAAAAAAATCTGTTAATCATTTCTTTTTACATTGATCAGGTCACAATCAGCCCAAATAGCAAAGAAGAATTAAAAATGCATGCCATGAAAGAGTTTGGGTCTTAGGAGGTTAATGCATTTGTTTTGGTGGAGCTCAGTACTTGACTGTCACTATCCTGGGGCAGGACCAAGAATGCTCCCACTGGGTGGGACCCAGCAGATGAATCCACATGATCAGGTGCAGTCTTTTGCAGTTAAGATTAACTTTTGTGGTAAGGGTAGAAGATGCCAGGATGGGGTTAGTTATTAAAGCTCCTCCATAGGGTTAGGCCATCCACATCTGTGGTTACAGTTATGTCAAACAAGCAAAGACAAAGAGAGAGCAGATTTCTCCTGTATTGGCTTCCCTTCATTGGCTCCGTATTAAATCCAGAGTATTTAAAAGTAGAATGGGAGGCAGAGCCTTCAGTTTTCAGGCCCCTCTTCTATGGAACCAGCTTCCAGTTTGGATTCAGGAGACAGACACTATCTCTACTTTTAAGATTAGGCTTCAAACTTTCCTTTTTGCTAAAGCATATAGTTAGGGCTGGACCAGGTGACCCTGAATCCTCCCTTGGTTATGCTGCAATGGGTGTAGGGTGTGGGGGATTTCCATGAAGCACTGGGTGTTTCTTCTTCACTCACTATGTGTTAACAGACCTCTCTGCACTGAATCACACTTGTTATTAATCTCTGTCTCTCTTCCACAGCATGTCTTTATCCTGTCTTCCTTCTCTCACTCCGATGGGTCGCAGCAGATGGCCCCGCCCCTCCCTGAGCCCCCTGAGATTTCTTCCTGTTAAAAGGGAGTT
>VUQR01011378.1:0-19750 GCA_015108515.1 Hemichromis elongatus
GTCACGGTCCTGGGTCATTTCCACCCAGCGTTTTGTGTTTTCATGTTTTTTTGAGTTTACATTATAGTTTGTATTCCTTGTCTTTGATATTATGATGTATTTTGGTTCTCTTGGTTTTGATTTCGGCCCTTTGTATTCAGTGTTCTATTGTTCTTTAGCATTCCCGTGTTCTAGTCCTTAGGTTATGGTTCTTTGTTTAGTGTTCTGTATTTCTGCCTGCGTGCTTCCTTTGTCCTGTCAGCTGTACTCCCCAGTGCTGTCCGCGTTGGTTATGTTTCCTGTTTTATTGTGAAAGTCTGTGCCTTAGGTCTGTGTGTCTAGCCGTGCTCCCTCTCTCATCAGCCCCTATTCCTCCCAGCTGTGTCTCCCTCCTGTGTTCCATTCTCTGATTACTTCGCCGTGTATTTAAGCCCTGTGTTCTCCTGTGCTCCCTGTCGCGTCATACCATCATATTTGTGCCTGTGTGTTTCCGTTTCTGTTTAGTTTCTCTCACGGTTTGCTTTTGCTTATGTTACGTTTCTCGCGGTTTACGTTAGTGTTCATGCCAGCAATAAAGCTGAGTTCTTCATCTGACGTTCCGCCTCTGAGTCCTGCATTGTGGATCCACACCTCCACCTGTGCCTGTTTACACACAGTTCGCCATGACAATATTACCCTTTTTAGCACAGTTTGCCTAATGTACACTGGAACATTCATTCTGTTAATGTTTGCCTTAATCCAATATGAAGGCTGTTCCAGAGCCAGTGTTCTGCCAGGAAGAAAAGTTAAAATAGCCAATTTGTAAAGTGAAAAAAACCCCAGTTTATTGTCCAGCGAAACTCATGTGAGGTGAAAACAAGCACTAAAGGTTTGTTAGACTGAAAGGGAAGTGGAACAAACAGATGTACCCGTGCAGCATAAACATGCTCGTTGCTCCAACGCTACTGTAAGGCACTCAAAGACTCACGTGTTGAGTTACAGGCTGGAGCACCACTGTCTACCTCTGGTCTTCTGGGTCTTACTCTGTCATTCTGCACGGAGGGCAGCACGGTGGGATCAATCATTCTCCAACACACACTGGCAGTGTAAACCTTTGATAAAGAGTGTCGTTCACGGTGAAACCCCATCAAGGACTTATTAAAGGCCCGACGCTGTGTGATTAACGAGAGCACCGGCGCCGCCAAGCTGCGCCGCTGCGGGGCTTAGATGCAGGGGGTAAGGAGATGAAAGGGTACTGAACGGAGACAGAGGAATATAATCCTCACTCACACAAACATGTATGCAGCGCAGTTTGGGTTTTCTAATGTATGGACTGCAAAACAAACTTAAAAATGAGTAACGCGATGCTGTCGCTGTTCTGTGAATGACATTTCTTTTTTTTGGTAATATCTGGTTAGATTATTTAAACCGTTACTAGTTGTGGTGTTATATCACTTGATACCACAAATAAAAGGTGACAGGTCACATTTACACAGGGTTGAGGTCAGTGCACAAAGCACACTAGGGTTGAACAAGGCAGGGTGGGCGTGCAACAATACGAGTGAACTCCAGAGAGCGTGTTGCATACATGAAACTTCACATTTAGAGGAAAAGCCACTTAAACAGCAGGCAGACAAGACATGCAAGGCCTGAAAGAGGCAAACAATCAGTGACACACACACACACACACACACACACACGTGCGGGTGCTGATATGCTGCACTTAGGGAATAATAACTGTAGCGTCTCATGCACCAGGTACTGATGACAAGCAAAGCCAGAGGAGAAAATAAACCAGGCTTAAAGATGGCAAGTCAATCCAGGTTATCTCATTTGCCCTCAGTGACTAAGATACAGAAGAAGCGTGAAGAAATCTGAGTGACAAGATCACTGAGAGCAATGAGAGCCAAATTAGAATTAGAAAAGCAGTAGGAAAGGGGGATTAGCTAGGAAAGAGGGGAGGGGTGTGAAAGGAAAAAAAAATACTCCAGAACCAGAAACAGATGGACCAATTGATGGTTCAGTGATCTGCATCACTGACTAATGCTGTGTCTGTCAGAGCAGAGGTGCTCTCCCATAATTTATATCCCTTAATATTCACAGCATTTCTTCACTACTTCCAGCCACAGCTATATTTATCCTTGAAAGTTAAGCAGTCAGCTATCCACAAGAAATCATCTTTTCTTTTTACCCTTTATATGTCCTTCTGCTGCTTCCACTGTGACGAGACATTATAAAAAAATATCTTGTCAGCATCTGCCTACAGGACCACTGCTGGATGTGTGTCATCCATACTGAAGAATCGTATCGTTGCTCATGCTGGCCTATGGTGATGAGTTTAGTGGGAGCATGTGTACCTACGTGGTTCACTGATGGGTGCAGAGTGTCAGCTTCTCTCCCTACGTTGGCCGCTTCATCAGAATATATGAAACATGACAGGAACTGCATTGTTATCTGGACATTTCACTTTTATCATGAATAGTATTGTGGCATGGACTATATTTGTGTGACGAAACGAGAGAACCACTGTCTGTACCTGCTGGACAGCTCGCCTCACATTATATACTTTGGTATAAATAGGAGTTAGTGTTCGACTCAGTGATTGCAAGGTAAAGTAGGGCCAAATCAAAATCCCCACACAACACTGACCATTAGTGTGAGGTGTTTGAGCTGATATGCTGCGTTTGTTTTTCCAAATGGGTCTCTGTGCATCATCTCGTCTTTGGTTCGCGAAGATTTGGGGTTTTTGTTCAGATCCAACTTTGCAAACCTAAGCTCGTGTTCTTTGTAGAGAAGCAGCTTTCTCCTGGCGACCCTTGCAAATGAGCCATGCTTGTTCAGTCTTTTCTAATTATAATGTCATGAACTTACGAACAGTTAACATTTAAGGTACTAACCGAGTCTGAAATGCAGGGCTTTGATTTTTTGCACTTTCCCTGAGAACTGCACAGTGGAGTTAATTTTCTGTCCACTCCTGGGAAGATTGGCAGCTGTCTAGGTATGTTTTTCATTTTTGAATAATCTTTGTCACTGTAGAATGATTGACTTCAAATTGTTTGACCTTATAACTCTTTCAAGATTGATGGGCTCTTCTCCTTGGCGGTGCATTTACATGTCCAGAATGTTCCAGTCCAGCAAACTGCTAAAACGTCCAGTTCAATTTTGGGTAAATTTTGGTTAAATGAACAATGACACGGTGTAATATACATTTGTGAACATGCACACATGTGTTCAAGAACACACGCACCAGTGACAAACAGATGTGATTCATGACTGTCTGAGATGGTGTAGAAACATGCGGCTCCATGCAGGATTCAGTTGCGGGGTTTCGCGGGGTTGCTTGTGAGTAAGGTGAAATGAGCTGGTCTATGAGTTATTGATGAAGCAGCCTTTGCATGAAGCTCCCATTCAGTAGATCAGCATAAGTAAAGCTGAGGGCCTGTCCATCCGCTTTACATGCAGCTATAACAATGTTGGAGAGGCTCGACTCTGTCAGTGTGCATCCTTGAACTGGGGAAGTTTATTCTCAGTATGGAGCTCAGTGTGGGGCTATTACACTTTGCTGTGATAAAATGACTTTTTCACCTACCAATAAAAATTCTTTTGTTTTCAAATGTGAGACTCTCAGCTAAGTTTGAATGCGTTACTGTTAATCAAGTTCTCGTAACTTTGTTCCTTTTTCCAAACAAATTAAATTAAAAGCCTACAAAAGAAATTGCACGATAAGATATGAGTTGTGAAAAAGAAAGCATTCAAGAGTTTCTCCTTCTCAAAAGGTCCGTTATTATCACCGCGCAACGTAACCAGTGTATTAATTTTATGGTTGATCTGGTAGACGAGTATTTTAACAATGATAATCCACTTCTCCTCTGAGCCGCGCAGCAATGCCGTCATATTATCTGACTTTAAATTACAGTTTTCTTTCAATGCAGTGTTTTCATGAGCTAATCAAGAAGCACTTTTTTATGATTAAATTAGCAACTCTCTCAGATGACACAATTACACAGTAGAGTGGTTTTGAATTAATAAGACAAAACAAGATAAGCAGAGGTCAGATAAACAGATTTTGCAGATTTGTCATTGGAAAAATAATAGGTGCATACTGAAAACTTCACCAAACTGCTCACGGATTAACAATGCATTATATATCTTTAATAAATTTATCAGGTAATGGTCTACGAAACCAGTAAAGAGACTTAACAGTGACATGATTTTTATCAGTATTTCCACCTCTTTTTTTTAAAAAAAAAAATCATCATGTATAAAGCCCATCGAACTGTTTTGCTGCTCGTGCTTCTGATGTAGGTGTACGAATATAAAGACGACAGGCACCGTCTCAGTCATCTTATCTGCTCCATCCATCACCACTGTGGGACAAATAAGAGGTTATTGTGTGTCTACAACTCTGTTGTGATTGATCTGATCAATAACTCATATGTTCCAAGGTAGTTTTCAACTCGGCGCCTGAAGCTCCTGCGAGAAGAAACGATAGTAACATGATTCTGAAGTTTGTCAGAGAGGCTGTTTGTTTAGAGTGTCTGAATGAGCTCATAGCTGATTGACTGGCAGTTGCTTTGCAGGTGTTTCCTACATGTGTGTCCTCACATCTGTGTGCATAAATTCTCTTATGTGTGTGTTTTGAAGCTGCCTGGCTAAAAAACTTGGATGCACTGATCCAGGAAGGCGGAAAATTCGTAACAGCACGCTGAGCTCTCAGACTCAGACTTTTGCTCGTTTGTCCTCGGTTCTGCTTTTGTCGTTATTGAGTGCAGCGTTACGGGAGAGATTGGGAAGGGAGTCTGGTCTTATGTGGGAGTTGTGCGAGCATGTGTGTGATTGTGTTTGTCTACATTTGTATGAACCAGTTTCCTCGTGTCCCAGACAGACAGATGACAACAGATTGATCTTTGGTAGATCTTCTGTGCCAGACTGCTGAACTCTACAGGAAACAAAGAAAAGGAAGAAGACAAATACAGGGGGGGCGGACTGCTCACAGGTGTGCTCAGACTGAAAGGATGCCTTCTCATAAGGCAAGAGGATTAGCTTAGAGTCTTTTCCCTTCTGTGTGTTTTCTACCTTTGTTCAATAACATACTTTGGACATGGAACGAATTTACAGAGAGCAAAATATTACTCCAAGCAAAGCAAAGAAACAAGCAGACTTTAGCACCAGATTGCATTGTGACTGAGACTGAGGTTGGTGAGGAATCAGCTTTGTGATTTTGTAACCAGTGGTTTACAAGAACTCGTTTATAAAACTAAACTGAGGAGTCCTGAAAATGGTTACGTGTGAATCTGGGCACTCAGGAAAATCTTGGAAAGCCAAGCTGTGTTACATCATTATTCACGCACCTTTACAACATGCAGAAATATATGTATAAACCGTGCTAATGAAGACTTTATGCAAATATTTTTTAATGGGAATTTGTTCATACTTTACAAACAAATTTTGCACAAACAAATGATAACGGGCTGACTTTGCACAAAAGTCTCTAAAACGAGTAATATTATTACTACCACACTAAAACTTTGACCACTAATCACATCATAGTCTAGAAAATTTCTCAGAATTTCAAATACATTTTAAATACACTAAAATGTTGTAAACCAGCGGTCCCCGACCTTTTTTGTACTGCGGAAGGTTTATGTCCAACAATGTTTTCATGGACGGGCCTTGTCGCGGATAAATACAACAAAATAAAACCAAAAAAAAGAAAATTTATTCATAACACAGAAAAGACACAGAGAAACTGAGTTAACGATAAAAACAATAAATAATAATGATAAAAACCAATAAAAACCCTGAAAACCATAAATTTCACACCCGAGCCTCATCTCTCACGGCTTGGTACCAAACCACTCATGGACCGGTCCGTGGCCTGGGGGGCGGGGGCCGCTGTTGTAAAAAAACAGTAAAAGTCAAAAAACCTGGAAAGGCCTAGGTGTAAATTCCTTATCTTATTTAAGACTTCGGCCATTATAATGCTTCTCCATGTCTGTCCAGGCTCCTTATAACTCTGTTAAAACCACCATCACCACGGTCTCCACTTCACCTGGAGCTCAACATGGGGTGTGGCAGCATGCGGACTGTACAGATATTGCACAGAATGGCCCAGAATGACTCTGATTTACTGACATGTGCTGGTGCACATGTTTCATAAAATAAAATTTTGTGGACGCACTTGTTTCGTGCGCAGGCCAAAAATGTTTCCCTGACATTTATTATTTGCACAGCTATAAAACTGTGTGTACAGAAAATGGAAAAGCTAAGATTGTTTTGAGGGAAAAATCTTTCTTTTTCTCAGCATATGTGTAGAAACGACAGCTGTTCTGTATCTATACTCTTCTTCTATTGTTCAAAGCTCTCTGTCTCCTGTATTTGTACATTTTCATTCTTTATTTCAGTGATGTACACTCAGACGGTCAGTCAGTTGTCTTTCCTTTATCCCATTTTCTGCTAACAGCATACATACGGCACTTCTTGTCAATTACAATTGCTTCCTTCTGCTCTAGTTCAGTGCAGCCTCGGCGACTATCTACTGATATTCACTTAACTCGGCAAGGAATAATTAGCTGCCATTTCCCAACCTATTTGTGTTGAATATCGGACACCTTGTTTTGAAATGCCTATAGCAATTTTGCTAATTAAGCCATGCATTATTACATTAATTGGTTCTGATTAAGTGGTTAATTAATGGATGCCACATTAGTCAAGCGTAGCCCCAGCAGAGGGTGGAGTTGATGTTAGAGTTCACAGATGCAAATGGAGACATCAAGAAATTAGAATAAATGAGTTTGTTTGTGAGACTGAGAAAGAAAATACAAGGGCAGCCAAGCATTAAATTCAATTGAGTAGAGCCTGTCGATGGCAGGGCAGGAGGCCATTTATTCCAGTACGCTCGTATAGGATCTTTGTCACCACCGAACGTGATGAATGAGAAGCTGAGAGATGAGGACAGAGAGAAGATGAGAAAGCAAGGAGTGCAGGAAGAGAAAAAAAAGTTTCAAAAGAAAGAAAAAGAGACTTGATCTGTTTGAACAAGCAGCTGGCAGGATGAGGTACAGTGTCTGTTTTTCAAGTGGCGTTTATCTTTTTGTTTAATAAATGCACAGACGTATTACATGTAATGGTAACACAAAACAAACCTCGGTGCAAATGAATTGTTAAAAAAACCACAACTACACTTTAAATATGTGTTAAGAACACGTTTCCACTGGCAGCAGATGTTGAATTGCTTATTAGCCACATAGCTATGGCTGAGTGTGACCACTGGTCATCGTGCCACTTTGACTTCCACATGTGTCACTTGTAAAACTATGTGCAGTGGTTTACTTTTCTCATTTTAATCTTCATGTGTACTCATTTAGAATTTTAATGTCAAACAACTTGGCAACATAGCATAGGTACACACGTATGCCATCATAGCTATAGTAATGTAGTTGCATTCATATGGTTAGCTACACCAGCTGCAATCCGTCTTAATCTTCTGCTGCTCAGTTCATTTTATTCCCAGTTGTCTGATGGACTTCAGGGCAGCTGAGACTGCTATCGAGGAGCAAAGTGCAGCTCTGCACTGTAGGATGTAGCGATCCCCCCCGAGGCCTATTGGAAAGTCAAAAAATGTGATATGTGATTTCAATTTTTTTTTAAAAAAACTCTTCTGATAAAGCTTCATTCAAGTCAAATCAGTGAATGGAGCATTTTCAGTCAGCATTTGTATATCATGGAACAACATTTTTACGTCTGTGCATGAATAAACCGAGCAACACGTCTCAGGGAAGCTCGCAGATGTAGAAATGTTATCCCACGCTGCGATTTTAGCTGGAAGTTTTAACCTGCTGACCTTCACAATTACACATGTGAGCAAAGACCTGCAGCAGAAAGTGTAATCGATCCAGTTCTGCACCATATTTAATGTGTTACATCATTCAGATGCTCTACATTTCCATGAGATTTCATGAAATTCAGTTTCTGAGTAATGTTTCTGACAGACAGATAAACGACATCCGTCAAAACAGTGATTCATGCCGAAGCCTTGTCGTTTCAGACAAACATTACTGCTTTCACTTGTCAGAGTCAGTCTACTGCGCTCATTGGCATTATCTCTCCATTCTGGGTTTTGTGAGCGCAGTATCTCTAAAATTCCTTGAGTGGACTTCGTTAAAGGTGGTGCATGAACGCCTGGAATCAAAAGGTTGAGATCACGTTGACCTTGCAAAATAAAATGCATTTACAAATGTTAATTAAAAGAAAAACAACCTAATATTTAAAATAATGAATTATATTTCATAACTAAAGGTGTAAAAGGCCGAGTCAACTCTGGCCAGCGTTGAAGTAGAAGTCGAGGTTTTGTCCATATTTCTAAGTTGGTCGGATACATTTGTAATACTAATCTTGGGTGCGTCGACTGTAGAAATTGCATCGATGTTTTCTGCAGCTTGACTGAAAATGTGTGTGAACCATTGTTTAACAACTTGCAGTGTTTGTTCTACACCTCTCTGGTTGGAGCTGTTTCACTGTGAACACATTTCAGACGTGAGAACGTAAGAGAGGTTTAACTTTGTCTTTCTCATTGAAGTTACAGTGTTACATATCCAGTGAAGGGTTGGTAACGCCAGCTTGTGCCCCACATGTTGCTGGAGGCACAGAGTGGTAGCGACGTGCTGATCCTATTTAATTGATCAAATACACATTATAGACACCGTCGGAGTCGAGCAGCTCCTGTACCGCATATGTGTTGGTAGAGCAGCAAACCCAAGAGTGACCTTTGGGACGAAGCATCAACGATGCACTTCTGTCCAAATGAAATAAGATGAGCAATAATGTAAAGCCGGAGAAAAACAAAAACCTGTATGTGAAAGCTGAATGAAGCGGCTAAGATGCACCAAAGACAAATGTTTCAAAACTTTGTGCCGCTCAGACTGAGACAGATGTAGACGATGGGAGAAGGTGAGCTTGAGTGATTCGAAAAATGACTACAGCAACAAATAGTTTCTAGTGTTTCCGAATCATTATGTAGCCTTCGTGATTCATTATGTTTAATCATTATGCGAAACAACATTGAGCTGTGAAATTGTTCATGTAGACCTTTCATAACACTAAACAAAAATACCAAAAAAAACCCAAAGAATGATTAAAACAATCTATTTTTTTGGTGACGTGTGGAGGATGAGCTCAGTAATGACACATCCTGAGGACAGAAACAGCACCAAACTGTGATGGTTCAGCAGCACACGTGTCTGTATTGCTTGCCAGATGGCGGTGGAGAGGGCGGGTCCTGTCTTTCAGCATCCTTTGGGTTCAGCAGAAACACCTTAGCTCACTGATGGCACCGATCCTCCGCGATGTTCTTGGCCGATTTAATCGCCCGCTGTAGAGCCTCTGGGCCGCTGGCTAAGCACATTTTATACAAGGTCCCACAGAGTAGCCGGGGTAAAAGCTTGCTTTCTGTTTTAACCTTTTATAAACTTGTTCATTGTTTACATGTCTTTTTTTTTTTTTAAAGGCAAAGCATGACGTACATTTTCTTAAAAAAATGGTTCTGTTTTTGGCTTTCCCAGAAACTGGGGGGAAATTAAATGAAACCGGCTCTTGATGCTAGCTGCAGGAAAAAAGTAGGCAGGTGCAGCCGTGCAACACCCTGTTTGGTTCTATCCTCCTCTTCTACCATCTGCTTTACTGTTTCTTCATTCATTTACTTTTTACTTTTAGTATTCTCTTTTAAGCTTTAGCAGTCACTGTTTTCCATTCCCAACAGGACTTCAGCAGGCTTCATTATACAGCATTATTGATGGCAAGTTTGCTCATCTACGCAGTGTCATTAAATTGGTGTCTTTTTTGTAGCGCAATGTATTAACGGCTTAATGTCTCCACATAAATTACCTGACAAAGACTTTGACAAAAGAAAAAAATCATGTGCCAGGGTTCTGGAGGAAAAGACATTTTCAAGTACAGAAGGATCCATCAGCAGCGCAGTAATAGGCTAAAAGTCATTAACATAACATTAATTCCTTTATTAGGGATATTGGAAACAAATAGCTTTTCAGAAACATTCTGACTCGGAGCCAATCCACTGCTGTACGTGAGAGGGGAAATCAGCTTACACTCAAGTATAATGCTTGTCGAAGGCTTAGAAGCGGCGAAGCCTCCGCTCTCTCTCCTGCCTCGCTCGACTTTGTTTTTGCTGTTGTTCGTTCTCAGTATGCCCCCCCACTCTCACGTTGCCTTTGTACTTCTTGCTGACTTTTGCTCCCATTCTTAGCCGCCTCTGTCTTCCTTTCTCTCCCTCTGTCAAGACTCGATTGTGTCGTGAAGGCTGTGATTGTGTGTCCTGTGCGTAATTAGCTGTTTGAATGAAGGGCAAGTTAATGAGATCAACTCCAGCTGTCCCTACATGGGAATAGCTCTGACAGATAGCACAATTGTTAGGCTCTGAGTGTGTGTCTGCATGTGTCATATTGCCCCCTGGCTTCCCACACACTTGTGCACCGACAGGCTTTCGCTGCATGTGAAGCTGTTACACCACCTTTATCCAGCACAGACACACTTGTTTTAACTTTGAAAGTGTTCACTCAGAGTTTGTTAGAAAAAGAAAAAGTCATTTGGAAACATTTAGCTTTTGAAAAGTAAAAACACAGTACCACATCCTGACACGTTATGTGTCCCTGCAAACAGATAGTTTAGTTTTCCATCTACGTTTGCATACGTCTCCCCATCTGCAGGACTACACCATCTGCATGAAGTTACCAAGGGCTATCGCTTTTTCTAATAGTTAGAAAATCCATTTTAATTTGAAAAGCTATTGCATTTTCACATTTTGGATTGACGCCCATTCATAATTCATGATTTCATTTAGCCATATCTGTATTCAGTTGAGTCAGTCTGATGTGCTTTTGAGGCTTCACAGGTGAGAGACCTTGATCGGAGGGTAAACCCTCCCAGGGGGTTGTTTAGAGGGATGGGCTGTGCATGGTTGCCTGCAGTTAGATAGATAATTTGATGAAAGTAGAGCCTCCACATAGCGTTTCGATTCTGGATTCATACCAAAGAGTTGGCATAAACAGCTCCCATACCAGTTTCATTTTGTGAGTCTTGAGGGTGTAAGCTCCAACACTCAAGCAAAAACACTCAAAGAAGCTTTTCTCTACGTCATTTAGAATTATTCAATTTCAAGCCCGGCTTGGTGAGCTTGTTTACTTTGCTCAAATTATTCATACTGTATATGAGGAAATGTTAGGGGGGTTTCTCACCAGGGGGTACACTGATGTCACTCTTAGTTCCTGCACACTGAGTATTGGTGGAAGCTGCCTGTCTGACGAGGACAGTTGACCGTTATCTTCACTCAGTCTCTCACGTTCGACCGGCTGCCGTCTCTTTGTCTAACTGTCGTTACAAGCTGGGTCTTGTTTTTGGTTTAGTGATTCGAGAAATGTTACCTCAAATTATGGAAGTCTGTCTGTTCAGTATGATGGTCATTTACAATGGGAATTTGGGCTCAATAATTTATAGCTTTGAAAATCAGGATTATCCTCTGCACGCTCGTGTTACCTGCTCTATGTGATCACTAGAAGACATCGACATTTGTTACCAGAGCTCGGCAATTAAGCTGGAAAGCACAATGTTGTAATTGCTGGGATAATTGTTTGGAGGACCATTTGATTCCAAAGCACTTCATGAACTGGCACGCTGATGATGTACAACTCTCTGTCAGAGGTTTGTAATCATCATTGATACAGAAGCACTGAGCTGCAGCGACTCCTGCTGTGTTGTGCGAATGACTTGAAGGCGTGACTGAATGACACCCAGAGGAGTGTGACTGTCCTAGATTTTACTTTTGCGTTTCCTTCGGTTTCTGCCGGTCGTGTATGTGTACTGAGAGGATTCTTTGATAGATTCTTTATCTTTGTCATAAAAACAGACTTTGGCTGTGTTTGCTCTAACAGGCCTACATGAATAGTCAGATTAGCCATGCAGCTCTGATTGTGCAGCCTGTCCAGACTGGCATCACAGGGGGTTGCACACTCTAGTTGAATTGGCTATGCACCACTACACCGTAATATGATGTTTGTACTCAAATTAGTATTTATTCTTTGTGCCACCAATCTTCAAATTGATTTCAACCATCCTCTGGCTAACCACGCATCCACCTAACTCCACCCAACCAGTTCTCATGGCCTTGATTAAATGTTAACCCACCCACACGATTGCTCCTCAGGTAATCTTCCCTGACATCAGACCAATCAGATCACTGCTTTTAGCAACAAGTGCGCTCGTAGTTTAAAATGTGCATCGGTACGGATATACAAATAGCTAAATAATACTATTTTACCTCAAAGGCACACAGCCAGGTGCTCTAGGTCAGTATGCTCCCTGATATAATTTGTCTGCCTCCTCAGATGTGGTTCCAACTGTGCCAACAGGAACTCAAACTGCCCCACTGACATCCTGATATATGTACAAAAGCACACAAACATTCCCAGAAACTCACAGGAGCAGCTTTGAAGGAGTGAAGCCATTAGTGGACACTCAGCCACCACCAGGCACCTGGGATGAGTGTGCTGTGGAAAGCTAGATAACAACTTAAAGCACCAAACTTTGAAGTCTGTGTGTGATTTTGTGTGTCTGTGACTAAATGTGTGCGGTTATGCTTGTTGTGGTTTCTGAGTGCCAAAACGGATTAGCACTTTATGGATTGTTTGGACTTTGATGCAGATACTTTACAAGTTTGGTAAAAAGTTTTTTTTTACTATGATTCCCAAAAACATACAGAGCAGGAACTTTAATGAGTTCCCCCTGTAGATCAGGGGTCCCCAATCCCAGTCCTCGGGGCCGGTGTCCTGCAGGTTTTAGAGCTCACCTTGGGTCAACACACTTGAATCACATGATTAGTTCATTACCAGGCATCTGGAGAACTTCAACACATGTTGAGATGGTAATTTATCCATTTAAATCAGCTGTGATAGATCAAGCACACATCTAAAACCTGCAGGGACTCCGGCCCTCGAGGACTGGGATTGGGGACCCCTGCTGTAGATCTTTAAGGAGAACTCAGGATATTTATGTTTGTTTTGGATCTTGGAGGAAGGTTTGTTGATCCACGCACACTTCAGCTTACCTAAGAAGGCATTCAAGTGAGAGTTTCTTTCTAACATGAAGGTTTCTTTTCTGCCTCAGATTTTTAAGTGTTTTCATCCTTTAAATGTTTAATCTACAGTTCAACACCTTCACTGCACATTTTGAAATTGTCAGTGTCAGGATCGTATCACAGTGTCACAATGGTACTCACACTTCTTATTCTTAGCAGAGAACTGCAGAATCCGACCTGCTAGCTCATTCATTTTCCACACTTGTTTAAACCTCGTCAGGGTCGAGAAAAAGCTCACCACTTTCTCAGCTGACCTCACTGTTATTGTTAAAGCTGTGGAACAAGACAGGTTCATGGAGATTTAAGGTACTGCAAATAAACTTTACCAGATACAACAGATTGTGACAGATACAAAAAAATCAAAGACCCTTTAAAATGGGAAGATAAAGGAAACACAAACACACGTTACATATTATTATTATTATTATGTCAGAAGATGTATGTGAGAAGGAGACGCAGGCACGCCTGTCCACTGTCAACCTTTATCATATTAGAATAAATTGGCCGACGTGGACTCATACAAACAGAGAAACATCAGTGAGTCATAGCTTGTGGACTGTGCCACTCTCCCACCGTGGTGCAAACACAGTGGTGTCGTGTTTTCCAAGGAAGTGCATATGGAGGGAGATTCACTTTGTCTGCCAGCAGCTGTGGCTCTATTAAGGGTTTGGCTCAATGGATCTGAGGCCATCTGCTCTGGACCAAGATACCGGGAGCGAAACTCTACATCGCCAATATCTGCAGTGTCTTTCTGGATCTGACTTTACATGCTTTTCACACTGACAACAAACACTTTCTCGTATAGACGCTGACACGAGCAGGCAACCAGGACTATTGCTCTTCTATGCACGTGTCTAGATTATATACACAATCATGTAGACTAACTTTAAATCACAAAGCCTTTCCTACAAACATCCTCACTGGGTGAGTTGCTAATGATAAGCTTGTTAATCAGACGGCGCACACAGGTCACGTTAGCCACATGACACAGGGTAGGGGGATCATCGCTGTCGTTACAAATTACGGCTTACGCATTGATGCAACTGTTCCGTGGTCTAAATATACAACTTTTTTGTCTACATTGCCACGCTGTGTGTTCACCTTGTTGTTTCTGTATGAATGCTCAGCTCCATTAAAGTAATAAACAAACAAATAAACATAATGAATGAAAATGTATGCAGTGAGAGAAGCAAGGGTCACAGAAAAACATCTGCCTGTCGCCATCCGTGTGACACATTTTTTTTTTATTTTCTAGCATTTTCAAACAGCTTGGTGTGTGACTGTTTTCAGCTCGTACCACAAAATCTACCTTAGGATCAGACATATCACCAGCTTAATTTAAAATTTCAGCTTTTCTCACTGTTGCTTGTGTCCAAAAATGTGTTTGGCAGGCATAACTGCAAAACAGCAAGAGATGAAGCCAAAAAGAAAAAGAGGAAAAATTACAAAACCTCAGTTTTTATTTGAGGTGAAGGAAGATTTTAAAATGGCCCCATGAATATCTTGAGGTTAGACCAGTATTGATGCATAGCACATGCCAAGTGGGCAGTCTCCCTGCTGTGTGCACAGCGTATCTTCCTTCTGTAATGTGTTGATATTGCTTACATGAAGTGCAGACAGGAGTTTGCATAAGCAAACCTCATAAGTGACCTCAAAATTGACCTTTTTGTGTGACTTTAATGCCGAAGCCTCTCAATGAGAACAGAAGAAAGCAAAGCAGTGATGGTTGGGCAGGGCGTGACACATCCACAAGCTCCCAGCGAATTCTCTCAACTTTAATCAGATTTATAAAACACACAAGCAAATTTGTGTTTTATGATGTATTGTGTGTAAAGCCCGACCTGTCGCAGTAAAGACAGGTTTTGTCAGGGGCTGGGTCTGTGATTTATGAGGCTGTCAAGGCAAAACAAATAATAAAGGTTCAGGATAATCCTTATGTTTCTCCTCGGTCTGGTGTCATGTATTTCCTGTCTGTCATGGGTCAGGTCTACATCTCTCTTGTTTCCTTTTTTTATTTTGAAGAGGTCTTGTATTCATTGATTCAGTTTTGCGTTGGACGTGGTGTCATGACGTTCATCTGTGTCAGCTGTTTCTCCCTGTGTTTCCACTTCCCCAGATCACCTCCGGTTTTTATGTTTAGTCTATGTGTTGTGATTCAGTCTTTGTCAGGATGTCTTCTTTTTGTCTCGTCCTGTACCTCTGGTCATAGTTATCGTCATAGTTTCATAGGTGTCATAGCATTTAAACATGTTTCCCAGTTTATGTTTAGCTTTAGTTTCGCCCCACGTTGATCTTTTCCTTGTATTTATGTTTGTCTTGTATCAGCCCAATAAAGGCTCGCCCTTTTGTTCAAGCTCAAGTTCTGTTTTCCCGTGTCCACATTCTGGTCCTCACTCACGCTCCATATGGCCGAGCGCGACAGGTTTACTGTATGTGCTTTTTTTCTCTATTCTAAAAAGTCGACAACTATGCTGCATTTTATCTGAATCGACATTCAAAGTGTCATCCAATTAAAACCCCAATTACTGCTAAATATCAAGCCTTTGTGTGACTGTGTGTGCCGCTGCATGTCAAAGTCTACGACAGAGTGCTTCACTGTGTGACTTTACATGCAAAATCCCCATTTTTGCATGTAGCAGAAGATGTGCTCTCCCATTAGCATGAACAGAATCCAATTTCTCTCAGCTTGTCTTGAAATGCACAGCGCATTTTGGAGGACAGAATGAATATTTGACCTCGCAAATCAGCAGAGAATTGACCTGAATCTTTTTCTTCCACATTAATTTTAGTTGATTTTCTGACTACACTGTATGGCTGTAGCAGACATTCTGTGTGCGCGCGTGCCTGTCTTTGCATGCTTAAATGCCTGTGTGTGTAATTACAAGGATTTTGAGTGATTTCTGTATTATATTTTCAATCCTACTCCATTGAGAGGATGACAGCTCCAATTCTCAGTACCACAGAGGACAGTTTGTGTTCGTGCCAAGTTCTTGTAATGTCTTGTCGCTACAGTAGCAGACACAGCTCTATATTTTATGGTGCGCTTTCCAGGAACATTTTCAATACACTACGTACACTAGTTAATCGGGATTTTGTCATATTTTTGGCCAAACTGTGTCACAGTTGTTGCGGTTCATGCAAATTAGAGTCACCGTTCCAAAAGTCCAGCTTTTTCTCTTCTTGAATAAAATTATAATCAGTGGTTATAATTATGAAAAGGGGTTATTAAAATAGGTCCAAATGTTCAACAGAATAGGAAGGATCCGTGGAAATATTTTACCTGTATTTCTCTGTAATCGCCTCTAAAAATGAACATTACTGAATAAAACCACAAATTGCAACTCACTCCTCCAAATTAATGCCTTTGCCCCTTTTCTCTCGTCGTTCGTGAAGTAATCTGAGTAATACGACAGTCTATATCGCCTCTTTTAGCAAGGTTTGTGTGTACTCTTCAGTTACATCAGCAAATGGAGAAACACAACAAACATCACGACAGCTTCGTCTGCCAGCATCCAGAAGTGAAGAAGCAAATGTAGCATAGCTTCAGTAGTCTGCTCTGCAAAAAAACAGCCCCACAAAACCTCAAACAAATGAAGGGAAAAGTGTGTGAGTGTGCGTAGCTGCACTTAGATGCATTGTAGGCACAGCTTGACAACGCTGTGGTGCATGTGGTGTGTGTTTTGGGTGCAGTCCATTTGTGTGTGCATCCGGCTCAGTGATGCTCAGTGCTTTCCAGACCTTCTGGGCCCGTTACTCCCCTGCCACCCCGCCAACCTGTCAGCTCCTTGTCCCTCCACCTCCTCTTCCTTCTTCTCGCTTGCACCTCCTCCTCTCTCGCTCACTCCGCCTCGTTCTTAATCAGTGTCTTACAGTGAGCTGACGAATGGTCCCTCGGTGATGAGGTGACAGAAGCTGTAACTGCTCAGTCTTTATTTTTCGCACCGGGAGTTTGAATGTGCTTTGTTTTATTACACGATTCTTCAGCTGACCCTTTTACACTAGCATCACATAGTGAGTGCTGTCTGAACATTTCACTTCCTCTCATCTGTTTGGGCGAAGCAGAAAGGCGCAGATTTGAGTCTCGAATGATTTGCAGTCACAGTGAAGGGTTATAACCTGAATGCTGCATCCTTTCTTAGCTCTCACATATATTCTCTTTATCTGTTATTCTGTTTTGATTCTTTGTAAGGCTGGTTGGTCCACACTGACAAGTAGTGTCGTGTATGTAGTGTTCACTTGAAATGAATCCAGACTTGTAAACTGATCAGATTCATGCGCATGCAAAGACAGAAGCATTTCTTCTATCAACAATTCTTCATGTCAGAGCTTCACGAGCTGCATGTTTGGCAGTTCTTGTGTAAATGGATGCATGACAGAGTCATCCCAGATGTAAGGATGTGTGATTACATGTTGCGTTTCTCTGATATCCACCACCGATTGGACTCGTGCTGTTAAAAAAAAACCTACATGTGACACTGAGAGGTTCTCCAACAGCACTATAGCTTTTTACAGCACCTGTACACTGATACAGGTCATCTCTGAGCACCAGAGACGGTGATATTTTGATCATTTATAGACACCGGAAGAATGATAATTGAATAATTTATACAGTTCATATTGAAACAGAATACAAATTAAAGAGTTCAAGATGAAATGAAAAGATCATTCATACAAAAACATTAAATAAAAAGATTAATACAGTATAATATCTTTTTTTAATCACTGATAATGATACATGTCAGAGATTCATCCGTTTTCTACAATCACTGCGTTGCTAAACTTTCAGTATTCTTGTTATCAGTTCGTTGAGGAATGATGTCATCCTATTCCTGCCAAAGTGCTTTCAAGCTGTTTCCATAACAGCTCAGTACATTTGAGCTCTGGTGACTATGCTGGCTATTCCATTATGGACAGAATGCCAGCTGATGGTTTGTTCTCTTAATGGCTCTTGCATAGTTTGGAGCTGCGCTTTGGGTTGTGGTCCTGTTGTGGGAGGAAATTGACTTCAGTCAAGCGGTATACACAAGGTAAGGCATGTCACCGCAAAACAGAATAACAGCCATCACGTTCAAGACCTTTTATCCTGTAAAAATCTCCTGCTTTACCACCACCGATGCGCCTCAAAGCAATCCTATTTCTTCCACCGTGCTGCGAGTGGTCAAGCACAGGCTCAAGCTGCATCTTTTCATGTTTTTCAGTCTGACAAATACAGAAGTTCAGAATCATACACTTTCAAATTAGATTTCCCTGTAGGGCTGCTCGATTATGGCAAAAATGCTAATCACGATTATTTTCACTGAAATTGAGATCTCGATTATTTGACGATATTTATTTAACAATAACAATGTATTGAATAACGGCTTTAAAGATTGTCAAAAAATAATATAAAATAGTGTGCAAATGCTGCAAATGTTTGCAATATAAAAAATAAATGAAAAATGTAAACATCTATGTTTAGTGAACTTCAAAATACTGCAAAATATTTATGCATACAAATGACCAAACATCAAGGCAAGCTGTGTAGCCACAACATGCACAATTGCATCAGTGACATTGAGGTATGTCAACTAAAGTTGCTGCCTGAACAAAAATAAAATGAAACTCTGAAAGTAGTACCTTTATAAGAAATAAATAAAAACTAGTAGGCCCGAGTCCCATACAATACAAAACATGGTTCCTGCAACCTCTCAAAGGTTTTTAGCCAAAAACACCAGCCTACTGACGTGATCAGGCTTCAGGGATGCACGCAGGCAGCTGACAACATTTCCACCAGTGCTGAAGACCCTTCCTGATGAGGCACTTGTGGCTGGGATGCATGTTGAAACCCATGTCAATGAAATGTACCGTGAGGCTCAAACACGGCTCCATGGTGCGGCTTGACCACAAGTCTGTTGTGGTAGCTAAATATTGGGCTGTAGCCACTTCCTTTGCGACACATCATGACACTCATCATATAAAGCGGGAATCGCCACTCGACTAAAATAGTGACGAGATGGCAAGTTATACCGTTTGTCCAAAGTGTTGATTCGTTTCTTAAAGCCGGGGTTGTTCGCTGTGTTAATTGAGCAGTGGGCTTTGGCGAGGAAAAACGTTACCGCGTTTGTTGTCTCCTTGTGTCTCTGGGAGCTGGTGGGATATTTAGTCGCGTTGTACAGGGTAGCGTGAATGGAGGTCTGTGAGGATGAAGCAGGTGTTGTCGAGTTTTCCTCTATGCTCCTTCATTGTTTGATCGTATGTCGCTTTGTGAGCGGTCTTTAAGTGACTGAATAAATTTGTAGTGTTGCTCTGTGGTGCAGCTGCGACACCGTAGCAAAGTTTACACACTATGTCTACTTGATCCACGTCTGACTCCGCGAGCCCATAATGTTTCCACACCACTGAAGTCGTTTTACCTCTTTTCAACCAACCGCATTCTTTCTTCAGCAGCCATTATCCTCTCCAAATAACTTCTGCTTAGCTTTCCGAGCTCCCCTCGGGTCCTCTTAATTGTTGTGACGCGTGTTCGAAACGCAGAGAGGTGCGCTCGATTTGCCACACGGAGCAGCGCGAGAGTAAAGCACGAGGGAGGTGCTAATAATCGGCTCAGTCATTTTTAATGATCGTTAAAAGCCCAGATCGTAATTTAGATTAAAATTTGATTAATTGAGC